>JBBJLS010002250.1:0-16576 GCA_037577275.1 Bryconaethiops microstoma
ATTTGTGAATTACTGCTTTATTTTTTTATTCACATTTTCCACCCTGTCCCAACTTTTTCTGATTTGGGGTTGTATATCATTTATCATGATTTGTAACTAGGACAATAAGTCAGGTTTTATTAATGACTTTTAAAACTGGTGATGGTATTTTGTGACTCTAAGGCCTAAGGCTGCTAATCAGGAATATGCATGCATGAACTCCTGCAACTCACACTGGGCACGTTATCTATTTGTTTAAATATTTTCATGTAATGCTCTGAGATTGGATCATTGTTGATCAGAGATCAAACAACACATGGCTTATTTTAAAACCCTATTGGCTCCATCAAAACATTTCAGATTAATGCAGGGGCACTGTGAGAGGGACTTCAGAGCAGCTAGTGGCCTAGTAGTCAGGGAATTTGCCCTGCAATCAGAAAGTCGTGGGTTCGAATCCCAAGACTGCTGGTAGCATCTCTGAGGTACCCTTGAGCAACGCACTGTCTCCATTCATTGCTCCCGGACACTGTGTTCCCTCTGCTTCACTTTGGTTAAATGTAGAGAAGAATTTCATGCTGTTCACACTGTGTGCTGTGGTGTGTTCACATATGACAAAAAGGTCACTTTACTTTTTACACTTTAGGATGATTCCAGGGGCCGAATATTGTCTAAAAGAGAATATGCTATAATACTGGGGCCCGGTATTATATCATATCCTGTTTGCCTTGTGTTAGGTTGAATTGGACTTGAAACTGTTTACCTCTTGTTTTATAAAGACTTTAAAAAAGACAAGCAATCCAAAAAACAACAGAAAGTAATCAGATTACATGATTCTCTGGTTTCAGGCAGTGGTTATGAAGCTGTTTCTCAGGGGCTCCTAGATGGTCAACCCAACTGTAATGCATAGGTAGAAAAATGAACTCAAAAAATGAATGATTGACTTGAACTAAATTTATTTTGCCAACCGGTTCCATGAAATTGCCTTAGGTGAGTTTAAAGCAATTATGTTAAGGATCTTATTAGAAAAAATATTAACAAAGAAATGTAAATTGAAAATAAAAATGAAAAATACACACTTTATGCACATTGTAGAATGTGTGGCCTGCTTGGTGGGGGGCTTCCCTGAGGACTGGTTGAAAAAACACTAGATTAGATTATACATTACATATTTAAATAGCTTACCAGTAATCTGTCCTTAAATACATTTTAATGTAACTCTCCCTAACTTTTGGAGATCTGAGTAGCCTCTGTGTTATAGAGTCGGATGGCAGTGGCGAAGAAGGATTTTCTTGAGTTTTCCTTTTATTCTCGCAAATCAGTCAGTTCTCCCTAAATTCCATCACTATGTCAACGTTCCGACAAGGGAGCGAATGTGCTGAACAGTGTTTACATAAAACTTGTTGGCACATACTCCACTTAACCCCGTCCTCACATTGGCTACTCTGATCACATGTCTGTCATGCTGATCCCGGCGTGTAGTCTACTGTTCTGAAGCAGACGAAGTCTGAAGCAGGTTCCATCTCTGCTTTTCAAGACTGTTTGACCTCAGCAAGTGCAGTGATGACATTACTGTCTCCAAGACCATCACCATAAGCCCCAACCAGATGCCATGATCGAAGCACACACTTGCTCAGAAAATCCATAGAAACTTCCAAGACACTGGGAATGTACGCCACATAAGGCAGGGCATCCAGGCCAGCACCAACTACAGGACATCTCCATCTGCCTGTGATGTTGATGCCTCCCTTCCAGATGCACTGAATCACTTCTATGCATGGTTTGAAGCACAAAATGACATGGCACGAAGAAGGCCACCCTGCCCCCAATGACCAGGTGCTCTGTCTGACCACAGTTGATGTGAGGAAAACAGTTCCTCACATCCTGTTCAGAGTCAACCCATGGAAGGCTGCTGGACCAGACAGCATTCAGGCCATGCGCTCAGGGATAAGTCCTACCATCACCCAAGTGGAAAAAAAGGACACTTACGTGAAAATACCGTTAACAGACTTTAGTTCAGCTTTCAACATCATCATTTCTCCGCATCTGATTGGGAAGATGAGACTGCAGAGCCTGATCAAAATCAGGAGCAACATCTCCAGTACCAGCACACTAAGCACAGGGACCCCCCAGGGCTGTGTGCTCAGCCTCCTGCTGTTTATGTTGCTGACCCACAATTGTGCAACAATGCCCAGCTCAAGCCACATTAACAAGTTTGCCGATGACACGACTGTGGTGGGCTTGATCAGCAGGAAGGATGAGGTGATGTCCAGATAGGAGGTGTGATGGCTAATGAAGACTGAAGGGAGGGCACCCTACACAAGTTAATGGTGTTTCTGTTTTTGTTCTTGCACCATGACCCTGGAGAAATGTTGTTTCATTTCACTGTGTATTGTGTATATGGCTGAATGTTCTGCTTGTGCTACTGTTTTCAAGTTGCCCACTTTCCTGATCAGCTTGTTGAGCCTCTTGGTGTCTGCTGCCACTTTCATGCTCCCAACCCAGTATACCACAGCACAGAAAAAGGCACTTGCCACCAGAGACCCATAGAACATAATATGGTGTTGCAGACTCTAAAAGACAAAATACATCATTTTAAGAAACAGCAAAAGATATTTTTATAAACTTTTTTGTGCCTCCTTGATTTTATGCACATTTGTGGTTGATATGTGTGTTGAGGCAGTATTGGGCTTTCAATTTTTTCTGCACCTGGCCTTTTTCTGTGACAGAATGGGAATTATGCATCTTGATTAAAAAAATATTTGAATTTATTGTGGGTTTCTTGAAAACAACACTGGGTCTTGAAGGTGCTTTTGATAGCTATCAATGAAAAACTCTGAATTCTGATTGAATTTTTGACCACTGTTTTTAAGCACATTCCACACATTTCCAATAGGGATGAGATCAGAGCTATGTGAAGTCCATTCCAAAAACAGCACTTATATAAGCCATGGAAAAAAAAACAGGAGACTGCACAATTTTTTTCTGGTTATTGCTTTTGCAATTTGCGGGAGTGTGTCTGTGTGAAATGTGCATGTCACTATTATTTTATACTGTCACATCGTCCCTCCTTCTACATGCACATAAAGCAGGTGCACTCGAAGACTTCCATGCTTCAATACATTCATTTATTTAAAGAGAAAGAAAACCAGGCTCGAGGGCCAGAAAACCAAAACTACTTCAAAACCAAAAGGAGAGAGGAGACAAAGTAAACAGTAACACAAAAAACAATCACAAACACTCAGCTCTAATAAACCCCAGTTGTGACTATAACCCAACAGAAAACCCATATACTTCATAATAAAAGTTCCCCAAAATTAACCTCTGGCGACCTCTAGCAGCCGCTGACAGGACATGACAGTACCCCCCTTCCTATGGTGCGCCCCAGGGCACCCAAAGCAGCAACAACGGGCCGAGGCGGGGCAGGCAAAGGAAAGCGTCCTGTGAGCACCCACCCAGCCATCTCTTATAGGACTACATCCTGGCCGGCGCTCCGCACAGCCAGGACGGCCCGGGTGGGTCCCATGAGACACTCTCCTTTGAGAGTCCATGTCTATATATGCGGAGCCCCCTCCGGAGAGCCCCTCGCTGTGCTCGTGGGTGGAGTCTCCTACTGGGAGCCCCTCACCAGCATTAGCTGCCCTGCTACCAGTGTTAGCTGCCCTGCTAATGGCATTAGTTGCTGGAGCTGGAGCTTGCGGCCGAAGCCAGGGAGCAGGCATGGGAGGCTGGAGCCTTTGTGCTGGCATGGGATGCGTGAGCCTTGGTGCTGACATGGGACGCAAGAGGCCCCTTGGAGCAGCCTCGATGCTCTGGTGTGTCGCTTCGTGGCTCCCTAGCTCAGCGGCTGGGCTCTCCCGCTCGGCGGCTGGGCTCTCTCACTCAGCGACTTGGCTCTCTTGCTTGGCAACTTGGCTCTCGACCGCAGCCATTTCGTGGCTCCGGACTGCGGCCGCGAGGAGCGGTGAGACAGGCTGCGTGGCCTCGAGGAGTGGCGAGACTGGCTTTGTGGCCTCGAAGCTTCTACACCTTGTCCGGCTCTGCTGCTCCTCCACATCCTGCTCCAGGGTCCTTGGAGCCAGCAGGGGGACCGGAAGTGCAATCGTAGCCGGCGCCTTTGCCGGGGTGCTCAATGCGGGTCTCTTCACTTGCTTCCTCCTCGCTGGTCGAGGGTCATGGTAGGATGCCAGAGGAAGGACCAGAAGAGCACTAGTGGCCGGCGCCTTTGCTGGGGTGCTCAAGGCGGGCTTCCATGCCCGCTTCCTCTTCGCTGGCTGAGGGGCTAGCCAATTAGCCTTGCCATAGGCAGCCATGTCCCGCGCTATCAGCTCCTGGGAGAGCGTGGATAACTGTGCACACCTCTTCTTCTTCTGCGCCTGCAGTTTGTTGGTCCGGCTGGGTCGGAGGCAGGGGCAATGCCTCAAGGGCCAGCCCGCTGAGGGTCCTCAGACCCACAGTGGCCGCAAATAAGGCTAGCTTTTCCCGTGGGGGGCTCGCCTCACAGGGCGAGTCAGGCACGAGCCTGGGAGGAGGAGTGTCGGAGGAGGTCACGGACTTCTTACGCAGCTGGGGAGCAGGTGAGAGACGCGACCATCTTGGAAGGCCACGTCTCCGAGCCGCGGATCTCCCACCTCACCATTCAGCGAGCCACAGCGGGAGCTCCTCTGCGGTCAGATCGAAGACGAGGGGGTCCACGATATGCTCCGGAGCCACAATCGGGGATCCATCGATCCACTCGCTCCTCCAGATGCCCGATACTTTTATTTATTTAAACAGAAAGAAAACCAGCGTTGGGGGCCAGAAAACCAAAACCATTGCAAAACCGAAAACGGAGAGAGGGGACACACAAACCAAGGCTAGCATCTCGGTTGACCGACAAAGTAAACACAAACTGCGCTTGGTGGGAATTATAAATAGGCTTGTGCTATTCTTTCAGTTGCTCATGCCATACCACCCTAAGGACAAAAGCTAAGCAGGGTCAGTCCTGGTTAGTACTTGGATGGGAGACCGCCTGGGTGTACCAGGTGCTGTAATTGCCACAGTTACTGCTGCATTCTTTCCTGTTTTGTTTTTTCCCCCTAAACAATTCAGGAAGAAAATAATGTCGTGAGATAACCTTTTCGTGCTTAGCTGCTTGCTTCACTTACAGCAAAATCATTTCAATTTCACCAGCACTTTTGCCATCTGCAGCTCTCTATTCACACCTGTTGACTGCTTTCAGAAACACTTCAATTTTCAGCATCTTGTGCCCACAGCACACATTTGGAAAACGCTAAGACATCATTGTTTTTGTAACATATACATGGTTTATATCACCATTGTTATAATTAATCAGATATGCTCTACCCTGCTCAGCAACTTCATAATACAATCAATTTGGAGCAAATTTCACAAAAAAATTATTCAACATAACTGAATTGATACTGCATCTGTACTAGTCCTAAAAACTAAGAGGTCGTTCTTGCACCATAGTTCACTTTTTGCCCTTTAGGAAAAACAATGACATGTAAACAAAGTTTCAAAAATTCATTTGAAAATAAAACATTTAAATTGATGCTTTTATCAACAAGAGGTGTGCCAGCAGTTTTGACCAAAGAACAGAGGACATTTGTCCTTTGAACTTACAAACCCTGCTAACACATCAACTCACTGAGCAACTCTCTCTCTATGTATTTTTCAACGACCAATTAAAGAGCAGTTTTTGAACACTGTCAAAGGAGTGGCTTGTACCCAAATTTTCGAGTTGTTGCTAGGTAGTTGCTATGATGTTGCCGTTCAGAAATAATCAGATTTTTACTATAAAAATCCCCAAACATGCATACATGAAAGTTTTGGAAAACTTCAGCTTATAATATTATAAGAATTCTTGGATAAAATGTAAAAAAAAAAAAAAAAAGTTTTAAAAATTGAAAGATATACAAATGTTTATGATCAGGTTTGTTCCAGTAACTTCCCAAACATACACACATAAAGCTTACACGCACATTAGTATTATAATAAGAATTGTTGGAAAAAAAATGTAAAAAGCAATTGTACATTGAAAGATGTTTGTCCCAGTAACAGCCATCACCTCCCCCCCCCACCCACCTACCATTTACTTATTTTGAAGATGCCATTTTTAAAAGTTCCAAAAATTTAATGTTTAGAGCCTCCACTGTGGATAAATAAGGGCGTTCTTTTGTAAACTACTGTGTACTAGACACACACGCAAGCACCTTTAACTTTTTAACTTTCTGTTTTGTTAGTTTTACTGGGTTTCTCCAGAATGGAGCATTTCACACCAAACCTGCTCTGAACCTCTCTGTTTATACCTTAAATACTGACCGGAGTTGGTGTTTATGCGCAGACAGCAAGTAGCCATCTAACAAAGCTCGCTCTCATCCTTTAACTAAAGCACTTTATATACAATATAGTTAGTTATTTTGACTTTTAAACAACACCATATTAACAAATACACGCCATGTTAAGAAGCCAAAGCAATTTTAAAGTTCCCCAAATCGTGTAAAGTATTTCATATCCTTTTTTCAGTAAAACCTAGCCAATATGAAATTTAAAAAAAAAATTTTATGATTGAACCAATTTAACTAATTATTTGCACACATCCCAGAAGGCACGACGGTTTTAAGCGACAAGCATGCAGACGAGTTGCTCCAGTAAAGTCACACTAAAACCACTGAACTTTGGGAACTAACTTTAAATGTGCTGTCCAGCAGAACATCTCTTATACTTTTTTCAGCACTTAGCCCATATGAGAAAAATATTACTTTTATAATTTAACTATTTGGGCACAAAAATCAGAAAATCTGTTCAGAAAAAAATCTTATTAATGTAAGATATACATAAAACATTTTTATACGTAAAACATTTGGAAAACATCTTGCACACACAACACGCCACGTACTGTACGCTATTTTAAGATCAGAAACAAAAATATATTTAGTTATTTTAACTTTTAAACAACATTTTAAAACGACGCCATTTTAATGTAATGAAAATCGTAAATTTCAGGAATTTAAAAGTCTGGAGATCTCTGGTTCTACACGACAGTGGTCACGGAAAGAAGTTTCCTGTGAAGTCTGGAGTTTCCACTTTGGACCCAAACACACACAGAAACCTCAAATAAGAGCGTCCTGTACACGACGGTGATTTAGCAGTGGTGCGCTTATTTCCTGAGGGTAAAGTACCCTCGAGTAAAGACTCAAAAATAAACATTTTTATACACAGGTTCGGTGGAGGGGGCGATACGACTGTGCTCAGATCCATAGAATGAGAGAGGACCCTCCGTTCAGCACAAAACTCTCTGGTTAAGTTAACCTGTCTCCCTACCACATTTTACTGTCATATACACACAATATACAACCAGCAGAGTTAAGATACAGCCTCAAATCAGATAACGGAGCTGGCGAGCAGCAGCTCGGCTAAATAACAACGCTAAAACAAGCATTCCCACGCTGATTGTTTTAACAAATCACAACAAACAGACACGTCTCTTTTCAAACTGCTTTAATAACTGCAGATTAGTCCACTCGAGCAAAAAAATTCCTCGTTCTGCTCTAATAACGGTGTGTTTTCAAAAATACGCACACAGGCACGGATGAAAACGGTGGCTACGCGCATGTTCACTTAGACAATAAGATCTCACAAACCCACAGAAAAAAATCAGTTCAGCACAAAACACGCTGGTCAAGTTAATCTGTCTCTCTACCACATTTTACTGTCCTACACACACATTCTTCACCCAGAGGAGTTAAGATACAGACTCAATTCGGATAACAGAACTGGCGAGCAGCACATCGGCTAAATAACAAGGCTAAAACAAACATGTTTAACTAGAAATAACATTTGAGCTAGTGTTCCTAATAAAATGCTTAAATTGCTCTGAAAACTGTTTAGTGATGAACAATTGCCAATCATTTATTGCCAGTATATTTCATACATTTTATGGTGCACACAGGAACATCAGAGAGTGTCTTGTGCTTTTAGCAGATAGCAAATAACACTTTTAACACTGATCAGGTTTATTTTACATTTTACATCCTCTTGAAATGCTGCAGTGTGTTCCTCATCTTCCTAGACCCATTGGCAGAAAAGACGGATATCCTTAACTATTAGGGTTGAAAGTGAATGGATCGTCAGGACAAAGGGAAAATGTCAGAAGTAGAAAAATTATTTAGCTATGTGCTTTTTTCTTCTGCTGTTTTGAATTGGTCCTCTACATGGATCTATTGCAACCTGGACAGGAGTGAAACATAAAAAAGTAAACATTGCAAGTAAAGCATCACTAACAATGTATATATCAAAAATGATTTATCAGGACAAAGAGAAAATGGTAGAAGGACTTAGCTTTGTGCTTTTCTTTTTCTTCTGCTGCTTTGACTAGCTCCTCTTTGGCAATGAAACCCACAAAACTTTCAACACTAAAATGTATATATAAAAAATTATCTTTGTGCCACATCAATTATGCTCTTACTTGGAACTTCTACTGACCTCTGACCCATGAACAAGTAGGCTGCTTGTCAGCAGCCCTGAGAACAACCTCCCAGTGAGGAAAAAAGTGGCCACAGACCCGGAACCAATAACCACTACAGTGCTCTTTTTCTCTGGCTTATCGCTTAAGTTGACAATCTCTTATGCCACTCAAAAAAACTGTTTCCCAAGAAAAACACCCCAGAGTTACATGTCAACACATTCATCACTGAGGCAAATAACGAAAGAGTGACACTGTTGATGCTGTGTGAGAAGAATCTCATTGTGAATGATTAGGTAGTCTTTAACCTATCGTGACACTTACTGGTGCAGCACACAACAAATCAGCACTCTTCCCACCTCACGGGGCACAAGAATCCACATAACTTCACTGGGGGAGTCCTCCTCTGTCTTCCTCTTGGTCAGCATCTCAGTTAACACTTCTCCTTGGCATCACACTGTGCTCATGTTGTGATATGTAAATGTGATCAATCAGTGTCTGCCTTTCATTGGTTGGTCCAGAGATGAGTTGGGTGAAGCCTCTGGTTTCGAACAACTCCTTTTTAAAATTTTTTCCCTGGAGAGAGCAGGTCCTTGTTGAAGTCCCCACGTACAACAATGGGCTGAATATTTGTTGCGTGCAGGGCATCCAAGACGCTTTGCATGTTCTTCAGGAATGTGCCAGGGTCATAACTTTGTGGCCCGTAAACTGTGGCACAGAAAACGCTGATTGGGATCTCAACTCAACCATGAACTCAAGATCAGTCACGTTTTGAAACTAACGCCGTTCCTCTGGTCGGACAATGCTCCAGCAGTAGGTTGTGGCTCTATAGGCAGTAAGTGGTGTTGCTATAAGAGACGTGACTGTTATGTGTAAACAATTTGTATCCCTCTAACTGGCTTGTTGGGGAAATTGAGGATCCAAACAAGTGAGTCTCTGTCAGGCATAAAACATCTGTGAGCCCAAGTTCATGATGGCCATTTATGTCCACGAGAGAAGACCTTCAACATTGTGGTGGACAACTGTTAACGTTGCACTCAGATGATCTGACTTGACAAAGTTGTACATCTGAGGGCAACGTACTCCATCCCTGTCCATTCAAAGTCCAGCTTTATTGGAAACTATATACTTGTCTGTTCCTTAAATCCTGTCAATGTAAACCAATTTTTTGGGCTGTCCTTGAACTTTCTTTTTGCATCCTGCTGTGGGATTATCCGATTTAAGTTCACTGAGCTTTAAGGTTGTCTTGCCATCTTTGGTGCTTGTTAGAATGTCTGTGATTGTTCTGAAGGTTCCATTGACTAGGCCATCCTCAATGTCCAGGTTCCTTATGAGCATAACTCGAACGTCCGGAGCAGCTTGAATCTTGTCAGGTAAATCTCGTTTTTTTGCCATTGACGCAACTGGACATCACAAATCTTCTTTCTGTTTTGGTATCCTTTTTGAAATCCTCTGGACAGACCTCAACAACTTCTGAGTTCAGGGAGGCTACAACTGTGTCATTGTGCTGTTTCACCTGTTTGTTTGTGGGAAAAATATGCAGGGCATCTGCCGGACAATCTTTGGCTTCAGCAACGATCTGTATCAGCAGGGCTTTCTACATTTACATTTTACATTTATCAGACGCTTTTATCCAAAGCGACTTCCATTCCCTAACTACAGGGGACAGTCTCCCTGGAGCAACTTGGGATTAAGGGTCTTGCTCAGGTAGTGCTGAAGGTAGGATTCGAACCCATGACCTCTCGGTCTAGAGGCAAGTACCCTACCACTAGTCCACCACCACTCCACCACTTCTCATTGTCACAGAGCGAATTAGTCTTCCTTTTGATTCTAATTCTGTTCAGGAGTTCCGCAAAGGCTTTATCTTTCTGTCGTATGACCTCTGTTAGCTTTCCAGTTGGAAATTGTCCTTACAGGCATCAAGAATACCTTCCTTGTAGACATAAAGAGGTTTTGCCCCCACCAAGTGGTGGCAGCTGGTAGAATTAGCCTACAGCCAGGGCAGAAATTCCTCCAAACGGCCTTATGTTTCCTTTAATTTGTTGAAATCTCCAGTCAACATAAACAAACAGTTGCTTGGAGACAATGGATATTTCATCAATGATTATGATTTCTGCATTCGCAAGTACAGCTCTCACTTCATCCAATCCCTTGTATGGTTGCTTTAAACTGTTAGGGCAGCCTCAGGATGGAGTGTAAAGTCTTTCCTGAAATGTAGTATGCTGCAGTACCAGTGAAGGCTGTGTGGAGCACTGTGAGCTGGGAAGCCTGGCAAGTTGAGGCAGGATCTTGGTTGCCTCCTGATAAATGCACTTAATGACATGTGATTTGCCACAGCCAGCTCCTCCCATTACAAAACAGAAGAAAGGATTCAGATTATGACCCCAGACACATCACAGGCACCAGTCATGAACTGCGTAGAACATGGATGCCTGGGTTCACTGAGACTTCTGTACATTACCCTTATAAAGTCTTGGGGCTTCGATTATGGCCATAGCAAGCAGGGCCACAAATGTAAATGTATGTACCCGTGGCAATCGGCCACCAGCCACAGGTTTTTGGTATATGTGCCTCTGTTACAATGCTTAACTTGACTGGGGAACAGAGCACTGTGACACACTGTGCAGACATATGTGGGGCCACATTGAATTTTCTCTTGGAATTTAAGTACTGCAGCTTGCTATTCTTTCTTGATTCTTTGCTGTGCCGCCTTGCTTTTGGCACTCTGGAGACCGGTGTTTGACTTTCCTCCAATACGCTGGCACTTGATTGAGCAAATAATTTGGCTCTCACTCATCAGAACTGTGCTTTTGGTTTTTGACACACAGGTTTGCTTGTGCGAGTCCTGGTGAAATATTTGCAATCCCCATGTCTCCAGGAGGGGCTTCATCAGCGTGGTCGGTGACAAAAGTGACTTGCATTGGGACCACGATTTTCAAAGAGCTTGTATAGGTGGTAAACCATGTCCGTGAGCTTGCCAAAAGTCTATTTTAATGAAGTTCCATTGGGTTGGGGCAGGCTTGTATGCGAATCTAACAGTGCATATCCACCAGATCTATTCCGGAAAACTGCAGGGCATGCTGGATTCACTATAAGGAAAGCATGATCGACATTTTCTGATAGACACTCCAGCTGCGTGGCAAGAGGCAATCCCAATCCCAGGACTGTTCTCTTGATGTCGCAAGTGACCAACTCTTAGAGTTGCTGTCTGTACATTATACATGCATCTGTCTGTCAGCACTTGTTTCGGCATCTCTTCAACCATCAGTAGGTTGTTAACATCCAACTGCTGTTTAATACCAACATAGAGTGCATTTCTTTGTTCAAGCACTGTGTCTAGTGACATTGTTTCAAACTGCACCCCCTCATTGTGGTAAGCCAGAAAAATAAAAGCCTTGCATGTGCACTGGTGACCACACGAAAAACTGACGCATCTCTTGTCTGACTGGGAATGTGTCGCCCTCACTGACTGAACTGGTGAACCATTGACGCTCCAGTCCATGGCTGAATGCTGTAATGACATCAAAAAACATTTATTTCTTTTGCTAGTGACAATTTCAAAATGATACATGTTGTTAATCTAAAACTATTTGAATAACCACTCATCATAACCATTAATCATATTTGTATTTAACTGTTATGACATTTTACTATGTGTGTACAGTATGCATGCAAATTACCCCTCTGCCGAGGTCCAATGTATTGTCCTCTAGTAGCATGGTGGACAATTCGGTACCAGTCTCCTTCATCAGCACCACTCCCAACTAAAATGGAAATAATTTGTAGGGGAAGGACAAATATATACATTTGTGCTATTGGTTCTCTCTGAGATACACATGTGAATCACATTTGACATAGGGAGGTGGTGTTTCATGTGAGGTCCTCAGTCATGTGCACACCGAGGAACTTGGTGCTCTTAATAATCTCCACAGTAGAGCCATTGATGTTGAGTGATGTGTGGGTTGGACTTGATTTCGTGAAGTCCACAATCATCACACCGCACCACACTGACAGCTGTTTCACCTCCTCTCTGTAGGCTGACTCAGCACGTTGTGGAATCCACAGGTGCTACGAAGGGCAAGAAGGTCATTTGGATGAAATTTTGTGATTGGTGTAATTATCACAAAACATTTCCAGATTGCTTACACAACAAAATTAATCAATGCTAATCCTGTTGATTCTTTGTGTGGGATACTGTACAACAAACGTGATAAGAGAATCTTTGTTTTGCTATGTGATTTATTAGACATAGATTTATCAGCAGAGATGTGCTGCCTCCAAGAAGAGAAGGGAAGAGCAGCAGGTGTTATAAGTTTTTAACATTATGTTTATCGTCTGGTTTGGCATCCCTAACATTAGGGATGCTTATTTGAAATTGTTTTCTGTGTTTCAAATGGATTGATGCAGGTAGTTTTTCCTTGTTTAAAGTGAATGTAGATGGTGAACTACAAATGCAATATGTATTGCCTAGATAATCATAGGGGCACCACCCAGCACATTAAGCTTATAGTTGTCTCTTTTATATCTGAGGGAGGCACAGGTCTTTTTGAATCACATTCAAAGCGGTTAAAATAGTAAGAAAATTTCAATCACAATTCATAGATGTGTTTGTTAAAGATGCATAATTTAGTAATGTATAACTTCTAAAATAATTTCTGTATTTTAAGCTTCCGGTAGATAGTAACTTATACCTGATTGGATAAAATCAGTTTGTTTTTGAAGCCAGTGATGTGGAAGCAAGACAGTTTTTTGACCGAGTTACCACAAGTCCCTAGTCATATGTTCTTTAAGTAAACATTTCAAAAGAATATCTGGTCTTGCTCCCATTTCAAAAACTTAGACTGATTTCAAAAGGTGGTACAGAGGAATTGAAATGAAACGGAGTGCCACTACTATATATTTACTCTATAGTTTTCATATAGTTCACTCATTATTTACATTTAAGGAGGATGTAACAACGACGGAGTCGACCAGGTCAGCAGCTTGCATGCCAGGATGAGTGGTGCCGTTAAAGGCCTGTCGGGGAAAATTTACATTTTCATTAGTTTCTTTCATTTATCATTTCTTTTGGGTAATCAATGTATTCTGGGTTTCATATTTTGGTCGATCCATGTGTGATTTCCATTTCTATCACTGTACTCAGTAGGGTCTTTAGCTTGATCATATAGTCTTTCATACAGTTATATTTCTTTCCTACAGTTAGGTGGGTTTGATCCGTTCTGATATTAATCCTAATGACATGCTTGTGTAACATTACAAGTTTGCGTAACCCACTAAGTGCAGGTATATACTTATGTGGAGGGTCAAGATACATAGGTTGGGGTGTTGGTTATGTACATTTTATGGTTTCATGGAATTAAGGGATGGTTCATCTCTTTGTGCCTTCCTGGGCCTCATGGTTAACATCTAGAAGGGGGAGGTTAAACATCCCTTCAGGGTCAGAAGATAGTCACAATATGAGGAACTGTTGACGTGAATAACGTTTTCGTGAAGGTTAACTTATAGATAAGACTGGGGTCACTTTCCATCTTGCTGAGAAGTGCATGTTTGTTCCAGAAGGCGAGTCTCAAGTCCAAGATTTGCATAATGACTGTTTCACTATAAATTGTTTCTGTTCACCCTGTATGATCAGACGAGAGGTCCGGACCGCCCGGATCTGTCGCCTCCGTCTGCAGATGTAATAAACTGACTCTGATTATTACAGCAAAATACGGTTGTTTGTACTTTTTGTGTGCTTCTCTCACCTAAAGTCCGCGTTTTGCCGCGACACTCTTCTCCAGAGTCATGCAAACGGGTGCTTGGTGGTCTGCAAAGAAAACATGTTCCTCACTCTATTAAACGCAGCTGAGCGAAGATTCTACCAGATATGAAGTTAATTCTCTATCAGGCATTTTACACAGACTCAGAAGACACTTTTTGCTAGTTTTTGATAGTTTTGTTAGTTTGAGTCATGAAGGTACAGTTATTTTCCTGAGTGCTCTTGAAAGAGGTGAGTTATCGTCCTAAATGCTGAACTTGGACGAATAGCAGATGTTGATTTAAGTACAGGTTTGAAGAACAGATGTGGACGGCTTGAGCACTGATGTACGTCACTCTGGACAGGAGCGTCTGCTAAATGCCGTAAACGTAAATATAAATGTAAATATAAATGTAAATATAAATGAAAATATAAATGAAAATGTAAATGTAAATGTAAATATAAATGTAAATGTAAATGTAAATGTAAACGTAAACGTAAATGTAAATGTAAATATAAATGTAAATGTAAATCAAAATGTAAATGTAAATGTAAGTGTAAACGTAAACGTAAATGTAAGCGTAAGCGTAAACGTAAGCGTAAGCGTAAACGTAAACGTAAATGTAAATATAAACGTTCACAGAACAGGTGCGTCTTCGGTCGTTTGAAGAGTTGATGGGTTGTTCAGTATTTTGATCATTGCTGATAGGTAAGAAGGATCTGGACTTTTTGGGCTTTGTGTACAAGCAATATATACCATTTTACATCTAATACGAGTAGCCTTTGGAAGCCAGTGAAGGGTTCAGAATTGTGGTGTGTGAGGATTTTGATGTACTTAAGCCCCAGAAGTGTCAGTGGTGAGGAATGAATAGATTCTAAATAAGGTACAAAGAGAAGATCTGAGCATATGCGACAGGACAGGAGCAGGTGGGGGGTGGCAGGACTGCAGGATGTCAGGAGCTGCTAAGCTTCTTTCTGCTAAGCTCAATTGTCTTCAGTTGCTGCAAAGAGAATTTAAGCTCAGATATCCATGTTGAAAGAGATAAACTGTGCATTGACCTAAAAGACAGTGGACGAAGTTGGTTGAGTGTGGAGTGGAGGGAGTTGGTAGCCATCGCTGTAGCTGCAGGACGGGGAATGGTGTTTCAGGGGATGTCAGGGAGGGTAGAATAGGTCTAAAGAGAGAATGTGAACCACAGAAACAGATTGTTGGAAGGATGGAGAAGAGTAGACAAGACGTGGAGTGCAGCTCTGGTTCTGATGGCAACAAGGCCAAGGGTGTTACTGGCATTTTGGGTCACAAGAGATTGATTGAGGTACAAGGTAAACGATGATGAAAGCATGAGGATGCTGCAGGTATGTATCTAGTCATTTATGAGATTGAAGTCCTCAAGAAGAATGAGAAGAGAATCATCATCTAAGGAGGAAGTCCAGTTCTTCAAAGATGGTTCCTTCGGGTGAGGCATGAAGCATCATTTGTGGGAGAGAAGCAGTCCTGTGCCAACACCTCTTCCAGCCATGTGAGTGGATTGTGAGAAAGCAAAAGAGAAGAAGAGAGTCTCAGAGTTCTGTATGAGCTGAGAAGTGGAATGAGTAACGAAATCCCAGACAGCAAAGAGATGGACAGTATCTGCTGCTCAAGCCAGGCATACTGGTCCAAAAACCACTTGGGAAGAAAACCATATTACTTTTACCTAAATGAGCACTTAAACAACCATGGTTTGAGTCGTAATATCTTGGGTATTTTAATGATAAAAATGCAGTAAAATGCAAATTTTCCCCAAATGAATGTAAATGTGATTGACGTGTGTGTGCAGATTGTGAATGCCTGCAGAAGACATGGTGAGGTGATGTAGAAGGAAAGGTCTGGGCCTTCCCACAGTCCTCCTCATTAGTAGCTCATGATGGCAGGCAAATCACTGCTACTGCCATGTCTGACACACACTTACACACTTTCTCTCGTCCCCTCATTAGCAGCAAGCAGCACTGCTGAGAGAGACGAGAGAACACGAGGCTGGTATTACTAGTTTACACACATGCATACAAAGAAATAAAGATACGTTTTAAACTCAAAAATTCAATTAAAACTGAGGAGAGCAGATGGAGTAACATGGAAAGAAGTTCAACATGAGAAAGTTCGTCTGTTCGCACCCATTCACTTTCTGGAACCGCTTAATCATTACTAGGGTCGGGGGTGACCGGAGTCTATCCCGGGGTCTACGGCCGCGAGGCGGGGACTCACACTGGGGGGCACCAGCCCACCACATGGCACACGCGCGCGCACACACACACACACACACACACACACACACACACACACACACACACAAAAACACGACCCGAATTCAAACCCTCAACCCTGGAAGTGTGGGGCAACAGTGCAACCCACCTCGCCA
>JBBJLS010002269.1:0-16575 GCA_037577275.1 Bryconaethiops microstoma
CTATCTATCTATCTATCTATCTATCTATCTATCTATCTTTCTATCTATCTATCTATCTATCTATCTATCTATCTATCAATCAATCAATCAATCAACCTGGAATACCACATTTTTGACATTGTTGACACCTGATTACTTCAAATGGCCGGTATCCGGATTATACCCTGATCAGATTTTAGCTACATGTGTTTACATGAGTCCCTGATCAGCCAGACTGAAACCTGAACTATGAATATACAAATAAGCTCTTATACAACAACCAATGGGCTGCACTAATACTCGTTCATTTGTTCTTTTCAAAAGAAAAGAACAATTTGCATAGAACAGTCACTGTTTACAAGACGAGGTTGTTTAGAATTACATTACATTACATTAATTTGGCAGATGGTTTTATTAGGGGTGGTAGAAGCTTAGTGGGTAAAACACTTTCCTGAGAACCTGATGAACACAAAGTCACAGGAAAAAACTCCCACTTTCTACCATTGTGTCCTTGAGCAAGACACTTAACCCTCAGTTGCTTCAGGGGGACTGTGCCTGTAACTAATGATTGTAAGTTGCTTGAGTGTCAGCCAAATGCCTCCTTTACTCAATGCGACTTAGAATATGAGGAAACACTGAAGTTTCAGGACAATGTGAGAACATTTTTTGTGGGGGTAGGAATGATCCTCCGGAGTTATTGCCATCATGAACCACATATTTTAAAACAGTGTGTTGTAGTGTGAAGGTGAAAAATGATGAGACAAGGTGAACCAAACTGGAGCTTTATTTTAACTGACCAGCTCATCCAGAGTGGGAGACGATGTTAAAATTAAACTCAGGTCAGGAGAAGAACTGCTGCATTTAGTCCTAAATGGTGTTGTCAGAGCTCCATTAACAGAACATCAGGGGGCGCTGTGACAGTACTGAGAGCGGTTTTGGGTGTCCAATGTGTCTCGGAGAGACGGATATGTTTACTCTGCTATGACAAAAGCGTCTCAGAGCACCTGCTGAAGTGGTTTAGGTGATCAGATTTAAATCTGGTTTAAATGCATATTGGGTGCGTTTACACCTGCCTTTTTATGTGACTGGGCCTCATCCAGATAAGACCTGATATAAATGTGGTGTTTGTCTGTCCCAGGAGTGTTAATCATGTCTCTAAAAAGTTCGTGCATCTTTTCCAGAGACACCTTTTCCCCCTGAAGCAACTATGTTGAGTCAGTTGACTTGTTTTTCCAGTCATGTGCCCTAGTTTTGTGAGTTATCATTTTCTATTTTTCTGTCATACATGCTAATACTAAATGCCCTGGGGTGTGACTGTGTTAACTGTGTCTGAAGGACTGGTGACCTACCTTTTGCCCTATTACTACTGGGATAGGCTCTACTACCCTCACCCCCATGACCTCTGGTAAGGATAAATGGTGCACAGAATGGAAATGGACATGCTAATACATGCTGTGAAAGTTTATGTTGACAGGGTCTCTGCTTTCATTTATGACCTTAGCTTGACTTATTAAGTTAAAAAGTATCTTCACAGCATTTTCTTTGCATTGTTTATTTATTGAATAGGTACCTTACAGCAACAACTATAAAGTAGTTGTGGGCATGCAGATCTGTCGCTTTATCCCATCTTAACTCCAGTAATTGAGTTACATTGCCATTTGTTTGAATTATGCTTATTTAATGGTTCAGTAACTGGAACATGCTGATATACGCCCATTTTCAAAATAACTAGCCATTTCCTAGAACATGTGCAGACTATGTAAATGTGAAGGGAGTTTTTTCGCTCAGCGTGTCAGCTCCGTTGTGCCATTAAGCCTGTCTCAGCTTGAAATACCTGTTTTTAAATGGGGATAAACACACCTTCCACATGCTGCCTGCATTCGCCATGTTCGACAGATCACAAACAAAGCACAGGAGAATTAAACCTTCCTGTAAAATCAACAGAAAAATGGCAACTTTAGGTTTAATAAATTCATGTTGTTTTTTTTTATGTACAAAAGTCTCATAACTGAAGCTGTGACATTGGCTCTGTAGGAAAAAGGACCGTCTCAAAAATATAGATTTCTAACTGGTTCTTGGCACAGATGTTAAGGGCATAGAAACCTTTACATTACAGGAGGCTCTTTAAACTTTAACCCCTTAAAATCCCAGGTATATTACAGCCCAGGGCTTATTGTTCAGTAACCACACAGACTAAAGTGCAAAGTGTATAGATTACAGAAGTGTGTATTGAAAGAAATCTTTACGCTCAAAGATCTTATTTGCAAATGTGCATTACACCAACTTTATTTTTGAGGAGTTGTAACTCATGTCTGAATTTGAGACTCCTGAACCATACCCTAATGGAGGATTACTCCATTGTTGGTCTAAGCTCAAGGAATGCAGCACACTTACTTTGTCTGTTGACAATAACAGTTACGGTAAGGACTGGCTGGGGAGATTTTGGGTGTGGTGAGTTTGTTGAGGCGAGCCCTGAGGTGCTATTATCAGTAACCCCCAATTTTCCCTCTGTCAGTGCCTGGCCAGGTAACACAAAGCCAGAGTGACCTGGCTTCTCCTAAGGAACAATGGGGACATCCAGAGAAGCTGTTTACTGTCAACAAAGCTCGAGCTAAGGGAACTCCTCGCAGTGGTCCAGTGAAGAGTGTGACGACAGGCAAATGGAGGTGGGCTCCTGCTCAAACCCTCTAGAATAAACATGCACCTCAACACCAACCAGGCAACATTGCAAAATGAGATATCTGTTGATGTCGATGCATGAACTTTTATAAAATGTAGTAACGGGAATGATACAGCCCTGGAAAAAAAGGATAATTCAAAGAAAACAAATCTCCAGTTCACTCTTAAACAAAATGGCAATAATTATCTTTGACGTACTTCCAGTAGTGTTTTGCCATCATACTGTTAATATTGCAGGAGGAGAGTGTTGATTACAGCATTGTTTTTTGTTTCCTCATTAAATAAGATTTGATTCAGGTGATCACTAATCAGTACCTCATAAAGCAGAATGAGGTACTTGTGTAGGAATTGAACAGAGACTGGCATGGAATGGTTGTCATACTCATAGAGATGCTAATTTTAAAAATAAATTGCAGTGGTATTATTACACTCTCTAATTCTTTAAATATAGAAATATTGCTGGAATTTAATACTGTTATTGGTGCCAGTCAATTTTGTTCACTGCTACAAAGTATCAAAACTTCTTCACCTTTAGTACTGAATTAGTCGTTCTTTTCAGAATCTGTAAGCAAATAAACAAGCTTCTTCCAAAATCTAGAGTGGTGACTGATGGTCTAATTTGCATAAAAATACTGTCTTCCACTGCCTCACACTCATTTGTGTTTTAGGCCACACCCTCTTTTGGTCTGAAATTTAAAAAAAAGGTATAGAAAAAATCTGCCAAGGTATCAGTATTAGTATTGGTATTGTAACAATACCAAGTCCTTCAGATAATCTATGTACTAGGCTTTTAGTTTTAAAACAAAATTAAAAATCTGGAAAAATCACACCTCAACAATAATGCTAACTACTGCTAGCACATTTAGTATTTCAAAGATAAGATAATGCACTGAGCATGTTTCTCATTCTAGATTTAGCACAACATCTGGAGGTTGTAAAAAATGTCCTAAGGATTAAATGAAGTCTGTTACAGACATATGCACATATATCTGACATTTTATATACAGTGTCTACGGTGGCTCCTTCACTTAAGAGTCCTGTTTACTGTCAGACACAAATCCACTGGTCAAACCACCACTTGTATTTATAGTCAGTGATACGTAGAACTTCCAGAACGCCTAGAGTGACGTTCTCTATCTTGAAATTGGTCCCACCCACTGTGATTTCTCTTTCAAGTTATATTGCTGATTAATCTGTCATGCATGGTAGGACTTAAATCTATCACCTGAAGGCCTGACCATTGGGAGGTCTCACTTCTACTTAGATACCACATAGAAAAATAATTTGACTGAATAATTTTCTGTTGGCTGCTTTGAGAATTTAATCATATTGATTCTGACCAAAACTAAATAATAAAGTAAGAGTAGTGCCATAGTACCTTGAAATGTGACTCTGTAAAGTTGTTTTTAGTTCTCAGAAATTCTTTGCCTTCTGTGGAAGTCCAGGGTTAGCTGACTCAGTTCTGCCAAACGTTACCATATCTACCCCTGAAACCCCCCACAAAAAACACAGGAAACATTCTCTGCAGTTTCTGCATATCATGGTTGCTCTTGAACATATTCCAAGGTTGAAATGCGCCACCCTGATATTGCCATGAGCAGAGGAACAGAAATCAATACGGAAGCTGAGATTCAGGATTGACCTCAAGATTGCCCGGAGTGCTGTCATTCACAGACTCTCAGTTTTTTAGAGACTTTCATCTACAGGCACAGACAACTACATGCCTCTGGCCAGGGAACCATCGCTAGCTCAGCAGGAGATGGGAGGTTTAACACATTCCAAGGTAACAAAAAGCACAGAAAAAAAGAGAGCAAAACAAGATAGGGCATGTCCTCTGGCTGTGAAACCTGCACCACGTCAGCCACTGTGTGTCTAAAGTGGCTGGGTGCGCATTAGACTGCTTCTCAGCTTCAGAGGAGGACCATTGATGCCATTTGGGAACATGACACCACAAGCTAATATGATTCTTAAAGTTGCTTGAGCATAAACATTTCATACTATCTAAAAGCAGCTGTGATGGGCTTTTAAAGGCGGTCTGAAGAGAGGGGATGTCAGTCGTTGCGAGAAGAGCAAGGATATTGGCTGATGGCAGCGTTTTAGCTGGTGTCCATATCATCAATGCTCATTAGGGCTTGAAGCCATTACTGAGCATGAAACATGCTGTGCATTAGCCCTGGTAAAAGCTCGCAGCAGACGTTTGCACCCCTGATAGTTCGTGGAAGTCTCGCCCTGAGTGGGACAGTTTAGTCAAAGAAACAGTGAGCAGCTTTGAAGTGGATGAGTAGCAGGCTTTGATGGTGCAACACAGAACTGGTTTGTCCATGAAGAGATAAGGTCCCTTCCCCCACTGTGGGTTTCGGAGCCTCACCCAGTCAACAGCACACTCTCAGCAATCTCTTACAACTTGTTCTCCAACCACAATGCAGGCTCACATATATCATTCATGATCAAAACACGTCCGTCCCCCATCTGTCTACTGGTAAAAACGCTTGACTGCTTCCTGGCTTTAGCATTTGGCCTATTAGTGTTTTACATGAGAAGGTAGATCCAAGGGGAACTTGTTATTGTTTGAAAGAAGACTGTAGCCAGTAGAAAGTCTTGTTGGCAGCCATAGAAATGTGCAATATTTAACTCATCTGATTAAGCTGCCAGATACAGTTTCGTGTTTGCTTCCTGAATAGCTTGTTGGTTAATCATTAATGGACCACCATTATAGCCGGCCACTGAAAACAACTGCCCTTATAGACGCTTAGTGTAAAGTCTGCTGTCTAAAGTCTTTTAGAAGACTCCCATCACACAGTCGAGGCCTTTTTTCTTGTCTGGTGTATACAAAACACTCTGATGGAAACCTCTTTCTAAGCCTAAATACACAGGCGTGTTCATTAAAGTGTTCCACTTTAATGATCTTTAGAATATAATGATTATGTCTCCCATATTGTAAGTATTGTATTTCAGTAAACATTGCTCAGTACAGCACTACTCAACATTCATGTTTTTATTCATATTTGATGCAAATGTGCAAAGATAGTTGAACATGAGTTGAACGTGGCAAAACAGGTCTATGATGGTTAACCTGTACACTGGCATATAAAAAAATCTAATGTTTAAATATAAATTATGATGGTTTAGTTCAGTGTAGCACTAAAAAAGGTATTCATCAGTAGTGAAAGAAAAATCAAAATTCAGTATAAAGCAATGGTTTACATGCAATTACTTGTGCAGTACTTAATATTAATTTGATTTGGATATACAGTCAGTACCATAATTGTTGGCACACTTCGTAAAGCTGGGTAAAACATGTTTTTGTGCTTAATTAACCCAAGCTCACAATGAAAATGAAATATAAATTTCAAATGAAAAGTTAAAACATAAACCTCTAAACATACACTTTTTAAAAAGCCATCTGTCATGGTTATCATCTCCATGAGAAATGAACGTTACTGGAGCATGTTCCTGGGGCTAAATTCCTTTAGTCATTTATCATCATGGGGAAGAATAGAGAAACATAAGCACCCAATGTTAGGTACTACTGAAACCTTCACTGGAACCTGACTGTGGTCAGATGAGACAAGAGCTTTTTGGCAACATTAAGCGCAGGTTTGGTGGAAATAGGATGATGGTAATACAGAGCATAAACTCATTCCCACAGTTGAGTATGTTGGAGGGTTTAAGAAGTTTTGGGTTGTTTTACTTGTTTGGATACATGACATCATGAACATAATGAAGTGTTAGGAGCTTTTGAACAAAAATCTGACTAAATCTGTTAAAAAGCCATGTCATGGTTCCATCTTGCAGGAAAAAGATCCAAAACATGCATCCAAGCAGAATTCCACTTTTGATGGGGCCGTCCTAGTCCGCTAACCTAAGATGATCTCAGAGGAATCAACTGTAACACAATTATAAAAATTTGATCAGGTTTTCTGTTATATTTTCCACATTTTTCCAAAGGTGCCACTAAATACAGAGCTGACTTTATGTATATTTTACATGCATTTTGTGTATATGATTTTGTACTGTGGTTTTACCTGCCTAGAAATGTAGATAAATGAGAGCTTGTAGCCAACGATGCCATAATTATATTGATTATATCAACTATTCAACTCACTTATTAAACTGTTATTCCTGTATAATCAAGTAATACATTTAAACAAAAACAGTTCTTTGAAGCATCAAGGCGTATTTTCATGCACAGCAACAGATTCAGTCTCCTTGCCTGGTGCAGAAATGATGTTTACATGTCTTAGCAAGATAAAGAGGCACCCGGACGATTAAGCCAAGGCTCTTTGCCTAAAAACACCCCAGACATAACGATGAGTGGAAGATTTTCTGCAGAGGAGAAATGGCAATGATGTCAGCCATATAAAAATGAAATATCAGTATTTTTTAGAATATAAACTGAATAAATAGGTGATGCATTTCCAATACAGTGCTTTATTGTATGGGTAAAATAAGAAGAAGCATTATTACTGGTGATGAACTGAAGATCTCAGCCCAATGTTCACTCCATGGCCTCTTGACTCAGTGTGGGAATGCTGGGTCAGTCACAATCCGCGCTCATGGTCACATGTTACCATAAAGTTTACTGTTCCACTCAAAACCTATTTGTCCTCTGGGGCTAATCTACAACCACAGATACACAGACTCCAAACAAATGATTAACAAAATCCCCTGTCTTGTCTCCCTGTCGGTCGGAGGAATTTGAGACTACGTTATAATTACGAGATTCAAGTTCAGGACATTTGCGGAGGGGTGTAAAGTTCAGAGGAAGAGAACTTCAGGGAACCTGTAGCTGGTTTTGGTCTAAAAGAAATCCCTTGAAGGATTAAGTAAAAAAATATATAATATATCCGATTATGAATATAGGACACAATCAGCACAGCTCCACCTGGTCTCCCAAGATTACAGTGAAACTATGCAGGGTGTGTCAAGCCAGACTAACAATGATGTCATGATGACTACACGAAAGCCGTTTTGAAGTTCACAGGCTGTGTAAAGTCGCATTAAATCTGTTTGGGAGCTAAAAATATTTGCTTTTTCACTTTGCACATGGTTGTGAAAGGTTTGTGATGTGTACACATCATACACATTCATAGCCATGCAGCAAAAATAGCACAATTCATAGCCCTGCCGAGAATGAGAGATGGGGGAGTTTTACGCTACGCATTGGTCAGCAGTAGAGAGGCATAATAAATTGAGTTTCTTGTAAGACCTCCCATTAATGCATAGGAAACAACAAAAGACGTTTACTCAATATTATTTTGAAGACAGTCAGAGGTATGTAGCAATTCTATCTCTTTTGATGCCTTTGTACTTTTCTAAAGTCAATACATTTGACTTCTACTCACATATATTTGAGAGGAAGTCTAATATTTCTTTCCTTCACATTTAGTTCCTTCTCCCATTGTTTGAGTATGAGTTGTGTTGGTTCACTTCTTGGAGCACTTTGGTGTTCCTCACACCTCTCACACTCTTTAGCATTTTACTGCAGATGAATTACATTCAAAGGTTGAACACTGTTCAAAATCTGCCTAATCAAAATCTGTATATTTAAATGTTTAAGGAAAACTTACCATGACAGAGTTTTACAGAGGTGGTTAAGGGTTTAATATCTCTAGAAGTTGTATGAAATGTACGAAATGTATGAATATTTTTGCGATAAGATTTTTGCTTTTAAATATCCGGCAAAATAGGCAAAATAGTCCCCAAAACAAATGTATGTTTTTCACATGTATAACTATTTTATCATGAACATTCCATTCTTTTGAATACAAAGATGGTTATTTTTGTGGTCGGGGTATTCGGTGCCGTTCTAGGCTACTGCCTTTGTTCCTAAGCCTACAAATGCCTCTGACATTACATATAAAAACTGAAGACCAGTAGGTTTACTGGTCATTCTGTATAGATAACAAACCATTTCCCATCAAAAGACTCTGAATGATCCTGTTCACATCCTAACTACACTGGAGCAGCCTTGGCCTACTCCTCTCACTTCCCACTATAGTCCAGCCTAGTCAGCCTTTGTGTGTTTTGGCATAGAGGGTTATTTTAGGACTTTATTTAAACTCTCAACAAGCCCACAGGAGGCAGGGCTTGTCAGAGTACAGGTAAGAAAACTGCTGACTTGAATACAAAATGTCAAATTGCAGTGGGTGTGTAAACACTATGTGCAATACAGGGAACTCCGAGACCAGTTTGGGAACCACTCGCCACATAAACGTTATAAACAGTTCCCTGGTCTCTCCACTTTGCTACCCTTGCCAGCTTTGAGAGGGTAGTGGCACAGTCGATTAGATTGCTGTGCCCACCCGGGGACATAGCTGTTGTCCTTGTTTGAGGGAGCTGGTGGCCTAGTGCCTTGAGGAAGGTACCATACCCAAACACAGCTTCCTGGGTGTCCCCTGTTGTTGGCAGCCCACTGCTTCACTTGGTGAACAGGTTAAATACAGAGAAAGAATTTCACACTGTGAGCTGTGCTGTGGTGTGTTCAAGCCTGCTTTACTTAACATGCATTAGCACAAGTTTTAGCCAGCTAGCCTACATTAGCTGCAGACACACATCAAGGATAAGTGGTAACTTTAAGCTAAACTTATACTGTAGTGATTATAATGGGTGATGTAAACAGGTTTGGTAAACCAAACATTGGAGCACACAATATGACTGCTAGGCTAAGCCATAGGTAAGCTAATCTAAACAGACCCATTATAAGCGCAAAAAACAGAGAAATAAAAAAATAAACATGTCAATGTAAGTACATTCACTCTTTCTTGTTGCAAACTGTTCTGAAAAAATATAGTAATATGTATGTTTGTGTGTTTGTGTGTGTGTGTGTGTGTTTGAGAGAGAGAGAAGAAAAACATACACTAACATTTTGCTAGAGTAACAGTAATCCGCTTTCACAAGATAACTCCAAAAGAAGGACCATTCATATTTATTTAACAGCGAACCCAATCATTTACACGCTTCATAAAGTTGAAGGTTATTCCACAGTTTTGTGATTTTTTCCCCCCCTCGTCACGAGTTGCCAGTGGTAGAATTGAGCCCCAGTCCGCTGTGGAAACAGGCTGCAATAGTGAATGTGTGATCATATTGAAAACTCATGATCCAACTGAAATAGAAATAACAGCGCTGAAGAAATGTGTCTCCATTCATCTCATGCCCCAGGGGTCACTTTCATCTGCTGGTCTTTAAGCTGCTCTTTTTTGATGGTATAAAAAATGCCACTTTATAGAGAGACAGAGCAAGCTTCAGAGTGACATAACCAGTAACCTGGTCATGATTAGCCATTATTTTGCATAATGAGTCACTTTACGCCAGTCACTATCATAATGCTAGCTTCCTCAATCTACAGGAACTGATCAGTTCCTCCTTCACATTAGTGTTGCAGAAGAACGAGAGGTGAGTAGTTGAGCAATGCAAACATAATTTTGGTCATTTTGCATTTAGATCTGTGCTGTAAAACAAGGCCAGCTTTGTCCAGAGACTTTGCTTGTGGTGTAAGAAAACTGACTCAGCACATAAAAGACCACTGAAACACACTACTGCATTATTAATACCCTCATAACCAACCGGTATCACAGGAAGTAGGCTGATGAGTAAAATACTGAGGAGGCCGTGCCTGTTGGGAACTGAACAGTCACATGATTTTTGCCCCCAGGAATTTCAAGATTCAAAAACTCAGAGTTTTCAAAACAGCCAGAGGAGTTGTGACACAATTAACACAACTTCACAGTTCTACACTAGTCAGTAAGGGATTAGACTTAGTCCTAGATTACACAGCATTTTGAATATAGATATCCACAGACCGGAAAGTCCAGGACTAGACGTGATCCTTGTCCGGGAAAACGTGGAATCCTTATGAGATCGCTCTGTCCCTCCATTGTTACACGAGAAGTCATTTTATCTGGTAAATCTATCTTGTGCCGGATTATTTCACTTACTTCAATGCAGCTTTGACAGACACAAGAAATAACCATACAGATGTGTCATTTCAGTAAATAAAATTACTTATAACAAGCAAAACAACGACAACATCATCTAATAATCTTCCAACAACCTGAATAACAATTATGAGATGTGTTGACTTGGACTGAGATTATTTCACTCACCAAGATTTATTTATTTTTTGCTTTGTACTGAGACGATTAAAAAACAACCAATACAAATAAAAATAAACAATAGTGTCATTTCACTAGATACAGTTATTTAAAGCAAGCAAAATATCTACAAATTGGGTGAATAGTCTTGTAATAATCTTTCAACAATCTGATTAAGACAATTAAAAGACATGCTGGCTTGGGCCGAGATGATTTCACTCAGCATTTTTGCTGTTTACTGGTGAGACAAGGTGTCTGCCCTCCTTCCTCCTTATTGGCTTCTTTCAAATATGAATGGTGTCTTTCAGTCTGGCAAACAAGAGCGCTCAGGCACAGCAGGCTCCAAAGCAAGAGCAGCTGGTGAGGGAGCTTTCTCTGCCAGGGGTCTGATGTCCACCCATGGGTCTGTGATGATCTCCTTCAGCCTGGTAAAGTCACATCTGGGCTGCTCAGCTCTGACAATCAAGCTCGGTGTCTTTTTTCCACAGACTGACAGGCTTGCGCCGTTGCTGCTGCAGGCACTTTCTCTGGAGGACTTCACCTGTGTTTGTGGGCGGTGTCTGGGGAGCGCGTGCCCATACTTGGTCAGCGTGCCGGGCGGATGGGCGAGGTCACCTGGCTGCGTCACTTGTAGAGACTGGCGCTACCTGCTGCGGCTCATTTCCTGTATTTAGCGCTGAGAGAAAGGAGATCGGTGCAGGAGCTGCGCATCCACGGGATTATCGTATCGAGTTTTGTTACATGGCGTCTTTAGGTTACGTCCGATTGGGGACTGTTATCTTTTTACTGCAGGTAAGTCGTTTTTTGTATTTGGTCATAATGTTGACCCGCGACTGCTTTTCTTCAAAGAAAAACGCGCAAAAAACTCCGAGCCAAGTATTCTGTTTTTGCGCTCCTTTACTCAAACCCACTTAATTTTCAGTTTAAATCGATAAATCACCGTTTTTGAGAAACTGAACACCGTTTTCTCCCCCTCCTTCTCATGAAGATACTTTCTTCTGCCTCGGAATCGCCGCCATGTTCACCTGGATTTGGTTCCGAGCTCTTCACTTTCAGAGTACACACACAACACCTTCAGAGGGGTCGACGGCTCGGAAAAGGTACAGCAGACCTAAAATTTCCATTAATACAGGGGGAAGAGGGGTTTCCACGTCCTAATGTTGGTGTAAATATGCTCATGTCTTCCTTTCACTTGCATTTAACTTTGTATTCACATTATAAATGTTTGGGAGCTCCTCTCAAACTGGAAAAAATGGAAACTGCACTGAAAAGACAATCCAGAGTGGGCCTGGTGCGAAATGGTTCGTCTTAGAGACCTTACACATTCTCTTTAGTGGTGGTTAATGGAACCAGGAATCAGGACTAGAGCCATTTTATTGACCATCCAGTGAACCTACAGGAGTTTTTAGTGGTGGTGGTCATTGTAATATAGAAGTAAATTGTGTGTTTATTGGGGTGGATGGAATTATCCTTTAATTTTGTCTGTATGTAGGCGGTTTGAAAACACAATGGACCCAAAACAAGGAATTAAGCCTGAGCTGTTTGGTTTAAGGTGTGTTGAGGGACACTGGCTAATAAAAGTCTTGCCCACTAGTTTCAGTTAGTAGTCTGGCTTTTTTGATAAGATAGGGACTCAGGCCCTGCTTGATGAAATGAGTCACCTTCTGTTTCTTTTGGTTTCACCTGAGCTGTTTTGCATTGCCTTGGCCTCCCAACAGTACTTAATGATTTTCAGCAATGTTTGGCTTGAATGAGAGTGGCTGTAGGTTGAAGTGGCTGGAAACGGCGAGTTTTGAAAGGCCTCTTTTGTGACTTGATTTGTGTTTGAATGAGTCAAACTGGAGGGCGTAATCGGGCCTCATGCAGGTGTTGATAATATGGCTGGTTTCTCCTTCAGCACTTCTGGCTTTCTGGGCGGGTGTGGAAATACATGCTTGAACGTGACTAGGTGATCAGATTTGGTTTTACTTGTACTGCGTCACATTTAAATGACCTTTAACTTGGGTACTTACTTAAAGGTGAAGGTTTTAGTTTCAGTACATTTATCTGGAGAAAATCAACCAAGATGTTGTTGGTGTGAGTGAGGGAGAGAGAAAGCTGGTAGAACCACTCTTGACTTTATCACAGCGGTTTTAGTGCCTCGTCCTTCCGATCACATCTACAGTACACTCTCCAAAATAAGATACCAAACTGCCCCTGGAGTTGTCCCCTCAAGCGTACACCTTCAGTATCTTTAGTTGGTTAACACAATTCCTGCATATTCCACTGCAGTTTAAAGTTCTTCACCATGTCCTGATTCCTGGGCTTCAATTATACTTTAAAACATTAGGCTATGAAAAGATACAAATGTGGCTATTTACCCTAGGTACAAAATTAGACCTTCAGGGCTATGTTGTAACTTATGAGACTGCTTTTACATTGTTCATACCTTGATGAACAAAATTACCTGCACAGCACCCTTTCCCCCTAGTCCTTTATACTGCTGGTTATGGGGCAGTAGAAGTATTGTTGTGTGAAAATGAACATACCATTGGTGCCTTTACTTTTTGTCTTCAATATAGTTTTTAGTGTTACTCCTACATGGGTAAAAGTATTTCAGAAGCCAAATGAACATCAGCTTCACACTGATTTCTGGTGCTCCTGTGAAATCAGCTCCTGTGTGCATCTTTGTGATTTGGGTGCTTTCTGGCGGTGGGGTTCTTCTCAACTGCCTGCATAATGGCACTTTATTCATGATCCGTGGTGGGATTTTCTCACCACTTCCTCATTAATTTTCCCAAACGGCACTCAAAGCCAATGCTACAGTAATGGTGTCGTCACTGCTTGTCTTAACTCTGGAGTTCCAATCAGATTCTGCTGTGTCTCTATGCTTTTGAAGTCTTGACAAAGTGCTAAATTGTACCTTGTGTGTTTACGCCCAAACCTTTCACTAAATTTATTTTGGCAGATATGCTCATGCTTGAAAATGAACAACTTAAATACTGACTTAAGTTGTACTTGACTGATACAATGTACAAGACCTCTTAGTTTTCAGCATTCGCTCCCATGATCAGATTATTTAAAGGGATATGGTTAAGAGTTAAAAAACATTTTCATCTTATATTGTCATATATATATATATATAATTTTTTTTTTCTTTTTCCCCCAGTTGTTTTCAATGACTGCAGCGGCAGAACACGGACGGTCTTTACCTCCGCTGACAAGCGCTTTGAAGTGGACACCGATGGCATGGTGAAACTAAAGAGAACAGTCACTCTGCACGAGGGTCAGAAGATGTTTTCTGTCCATGCATGGGACTCCAAAGGCAAGAAACACACTGCATTTGTGAGAGTGGAACATGAGACCAGGGCCAGCCACCACCACCACCACCATCATAGTCAGCAGGAAGATAACACAGAAGTCAGCCTTGGACAGGTATGCTAAGAACTATCCTGACCCCTAGTGGACATCTTGAATTGTACAAACTTCTGCCGTTTTTTTTTTCCACATTTCAAGTGCGCTTTCTCGTTGGAAGAGGTTTGAAGAATTAGTAGTCTGATAACAAGCCCTGTGGACTGCCAGTCTGAGGCTTTACTTGTGTAGTGTAGTGAAGTGTAGTGAAGGACTTCTCCAAGACACGGTTTTATGGATTTTTAAAGATCTATGTAGATCAAATTCAGCTTGTATTTGAAGATGATTGTATTGCTCCTGATGACTTGAGGCTGTGTGCCTTACACAAGGATTTGGTGGTGGTAGCAGAAATGGGATCTGCACCATGATTTTGACAACTGGAGTGCTCTTGCCATAATCAAGCAGAGGACATTCCTTTTTTCCTTTCTGCCAGAGATGGCATGGATGAGGCTGAAGATTTTGATTTCAAGAGCTCAGATGGTATCCGTTATTGCACTGAGAATTTTTCTGGACATTTTTACCTAGTCAAATCAGTGGTCACATTTTGTGGAGATTTTTGTACTTTTTGTCTGAGATAATGTGAAAGTGTGTTTATTCCCTGGTACATGGCAATAATTTGGACTTAAGGGATATACATGAATATAATGTAGTTAAATTGTCAATTAAGAAAGTAATTTGATTATCCTAGTTTGATATTGCAGACTAATCCCTAGGTCATTACTCAAGCATGTACATTACAACTGAGTACTATTGACAATGCTCACATGCTATAAATGCCAATGTCGAGATCATTACAACGTCATTTTTTTTGTACCACAGAGTGAATCCCCATCTGCTCTCCCAGTTCTGGAGTTTCCAAAGTCTTCAGGGGGGCTGAGGAGGAGAAAGAGAGAATGGGTGATTCCACCAATCTCCTTCCCAGAGAATGACAGAGGACCTTTCCCCAAGCAGATGGTGCAGGTGAGTACAGTCACTAATTTTAGATGGAAAAAATTCCCCATTTGCCTCTTATTTTGTTCTAATTCTCTCATGTGAATGAATGTCCAGATCAAGTCCAATTATGATAAGGAAACTAAGATGGTGTACAGCATCACTGGAGAAGGAGCAGACAAGCCTCCAGTTGGGCTCTTCACCATAAATAGGAACAGTGGCTGGCTCTCTGTCACAAAGCCTCTAGACAGAGAGATGAAAGATAAATATTTGGTAAGAAGCCTTGGGTTGTGTGCGTTTTGTCTGTTTTATTCTAGTGTTCTCATGGCTTATTGAACCAGCTGTAATTTTAGTCATGAAAAACACAAAATCAGCCCAAACATTTAATTAACATGCTTTTTTGCCCTCCTCCTGGCTTCAGCTTCAAGCCCATGCTGTTTCAGCTGACGGTACGATAAAGGAAGATCCCATGGAGATTATTGTCAATGTCATTGACATGAATGATAATAAGCCAGTCTTCACCCAAAACCCTGTTCTTGGCAGTGTTCCAGAAGCTTCACCTAAAGGTGTATTACGTGTACATATGGGTTTAATGAGGCTTTTTTTCAGTTATGGTGCATACTAATGATTGTTATCCACAGGGTATGAGTTCATGACTGTCACAGCCACTGATGCAGATGAGCCCGGTAATGATAATTCTGATGTCCGATACTCCATCATCAGTCAGAACCCACAACTGCCAAACCCAAATATGTTTGATATTAACCCTGTCACTGGAGGGATCAGAGTGAACTCTGAGGGACTGGACAGAGAGGTGAACACAGAAATCGTTTTTATGAAAGTACAGTTGAAAGTGGATAGGGAATAAAGGAAGATTTTCATTCTTGAATACTATCTCTTTCAGAAATATCCAGAATACACCTTGGAGATCCAAGCTGCAGATATGCAGGGGAACGGCCTTGTATCCTATGGAAAAGCTGTTATTACTGTAACAGACAGCAACGACCACGCACCACAGTTTGAGAAGACCTCGGTAAGGCAGTAAATAGTTTGAGGTTTAATACATAGATAATTTACCATGTTGCTTGGGCTTGAAATTATGGATCGGATCAAGAAATCAATGCAGTCAGATTACTGTCCACTTATTGTAATATTAAAGCATACTGTTTTGTCTTTCAGTACAATGTGTCCGTCCCAGAGAATAAAGTAGGAGCTGTGGTTTTGAAGATGCCAGTGACTGATAGGGATGAGCCTCAGTCACCTGCCTGGACGGCTAAGTTCAGGATCATTGGTGGAAATAATGGTGGATTCTTCAATGTTAGCACAGGACCAAACAGACAGGAGGGGATCATTACTACTGTTAAGGTACCACAGACTCCAGTTTATCATTTTATTTGATTGTGGAGTATCTTAACTCTTGTACTCAGTGTCCTTTGATGTGTTGTCCTTTCAGCCATTGGACTTTGAGCAGAACAACAAGTACACTCTGTTGGTGGTTGCGGAG
>JBBJLS010002277.1:0-16575 GCA_037577275.1 Bryconaethiops microstoma
AGACTTTGCTGATGACCACACACGTGCAGACAGACACACACACTCATCCATCACACACCAATACACAGGGTAGCTTTTGCTAATTTGTCTCATGTGCAATGTTTTTACCAAGTGCAATTTACTAAGTGCAATGTTTCTTCTGTTTCTCCTGCTTACAGTTTACATATATTACATATATTACAGTTTACATGTATATTTTGTATAATTTTGAGACATTTTTTTATTTTTATTTTTATTTTTATTCAATACTATTTTCTACGTAGTACTTTGGCCTATTTTTATTTTATTTTATTTTATTTTATTCTATTTACTTTGTTCTGTCCACTCTCTGCCGTTACTAAATCGAATTTCCCACTTGTGGGACTAATAAAGGTTATCTTATCTTATCCTATCTTATCTTTATAAAATATATAAAAGATCAGCTTCTTTGAAAATGTCTTTCTTGTGAAGCCCAGAGAAATATGTTTCAAACTGATGGACTGTGTTAGAACACAAAGTGGTAAAACATTGTTAAGCATGAAGGAACAAAGGTTTTCATGGGATAAAAAATGCCAGGCCAACATGCTTCAGGCCTTGTTAGGAAGAAGGCTCCTTTCTTCTGATCACTTACCTACAATGTTTTGTGATGATTTTCAGAATGAAGGTCAGCAACATCAAGCTTACAAAGTTGGGTCTTCAACTGGAAGAGTTCACTGGATTCAGCAACTGGTGCACTCTTAAAGCATCTCACGGGTAATATCATAGTGAAAAGATGAAGATCAGTTGAGGTTGTCATGCCATGAGTCAAGTGCAATGTGGCATCACTAGTGGGGAACCCCCTTTCCTAAGCCTGTCGGTATAGTAACGTCATCAAGAGGATGGAAAGAGTGGCAGATCTCAGGATCCTAGCTTACTTTCAGTGAAACTGATGAAAAGCCTTCATTTGGGCCTCGTCTGTAAGAATGTCATTTTCTGCCAACCACTGACAACATGCAACAATGTTCTGCTTTACAAGACTGAAGATTCTCATACCCAAGAAACTCTGAGGTGTAGTCTTCCAGAGGCAACCAGGTTGAAGAATGACATGTTCAGATGCTAGAGGGACACCATTTCTGGGCACAGAAGAAGATGTGGAGAACTTCTGTGAAGATACAGTATGTCCATTGTACCGAAGAGCAACAAACCCTGGTTGTGGTGGACCCTGCTCCAAAAAACCATAGGCCATACACTGTCTTACTTGTGGGGAGAAAAAAGTAAAATCTGATGTCATTCCATATAGAGATGTGGACTGGACAAAATTATTGGCACCTTTTCAATACTGTAAGAAATAATTGGATTTCAATCACATGATGCTCCTTTAATTTATATTTAGACTCACCGGTGGCAAGTAACAGGTGTTGGGAATATAGAAATCACACTTGCAACCAGTTTAAATGGAGAAAAGTTGACTTAGTCTTTGTATCTATATGTACCACACTGAGCATGCATAAAAGAAAGAGGAAATATCTGAGGATAATCTCAAGGCTACAAATCCATTTCGAGAGACTTTTTTGTTCTTGTGTCAACTGTGCCCAACATCATTAAGAAGTGTACAGCCCCTAGCACTGTAACTAACCTCCCTGGATGTGTACGAAAGAAAAACAGTTGATGCAACAAAGGACTGTTCATGTGGTTCATATGGGGTGGTGGTGGCCTAGTGGGTAGGATGCTTGCCTCTGGACTGAGAGGTCATGGATTCGAATCCTGCTTTCAGCATACCACCACTGGGTTCCTGGGTTCTTGACCCCAAGTTGCTCCAGTAAGACTGTCCCACGTAGTTGGTGAATGGAAAAAAGTGCTATATGTAATATACTAAATATAATATATGTGAATATAATTGGTGGATAAAGAATCTCAATCAACTTACAAACAAATTCAAGCCAATCTGCAAACACAGGGCACAACAGTATCAGCTTGTACTATAAGTCACCATCTGAATGAAACAGGATGCTGTGGTTGGAGACACAGAGTTACTGCTAACACAGAGATATAAAAAAAGTCAGATTGGAATTGGCCAGAACTTACCTGAGGAAGCAACAATCCTTCTGGAAGAATGTCCTATGGACAGATGAGACCAAATTAGAGCTTTTTGCCAAAGCACATCATTGTACTGTGTGCTTGGCTTCATTAAATGTGAAGACTACCAAATAATTTTGGAGTGCACTATACTATCGAGTGTAAGAAAACTGTGTCTTTTTCAGAGGTCATGGGTCTTCCAACAGGACAGTAACTGAAATCAATTTCAGAAAGCACCCAGCATTTTTTTCAAAGCAAAGCACTGGGGAGTTCTGAGGTGAAGAGTAATGAGTCTGCTTCAAATTCCTATAAACACATGTAGAGAGATATTAGAACAGCAGTTTGGAGAAGCCACTGAGAGACCTAGAGCTGCAGTCAAATGAAGAGTGGTCCAAAATTCCAGTAGGGAGGTATGAAAAGCTCATTAATCATTACTGATTTCAGTTCCAAAGTGTGTGCTACAAAATATTAAGGTGGGGGTGCCAGTAATTGTGTCCAGTCCAGTTCTAGAGTCGTGTGCGGAATGATTTTTTAAATGATTTTTCATCTGCTTTTTTGTGTTGTTCCAGTGCAAACAAAAGCACAAACATGAGAATACCGAAGTATTTTGCAACAATTGCAACAATTTCCTGGGAGAAGGGGTGCATTTTCTGAAAGAAGTGTTTTTGGCCATGACTGTATGTTTGTTCAGATGGGAGACACCATAGTTTCTACTATCAGATAATGGGATTCGGTTTCAAGTGTGGCTGTTTGAGTTCTGCAAAGATTGGGGCATCATTGAAAAACTCCATTACTACCCACAGTTGTGCTATACTGAGTGGGTGAACAAGAGCCTAAGGTTCATTCGCAAGGCACTTGTGAAAGACCACCATACACAGTTAGTCTGCATTCACAATATGAATGGCACTGCAGGATACACTTCACCTCGTCTGGCTACTTCTGTTTTTTCCTTATAAATCCAAATCTGCAACAACAACAATAACAATCATAGTTATTAACTTAATTGAACTCAATCAATTTGACCGTGGAAGACTAATTCGGTCTGGGTGTGTCTCTGCTTGTCCCCTCTTTTATACTCCCTCTTCTGCATCCTTTTCTGTTCATTTTGCTCCTATACATGTGCAATTTATTATTATTTTTTTATACATATTTACACTATGTACATATACACATACATATATAGGTTATACACACATGTATTTGCATACACATGCAAAGGCCTATATTTATATTTTTTGTATTAGTTGTAAAGTGTACTTTTTATTTTTATCTTGTGTTGAATAGCTTTTAATCTATTGTTACCTTTGTACAGTCCACTGTCTGCCATAACAGTGCAAATTTTCCAGTTATGGGACTAACAAAGGTTTATCTTATCTTATACTTTTCTATAATCTCATGAAGGCCTTGTCAATACATGCCAACATTTGCCTTTGCATTATGAATAGCATTGCATGTTTAACTGCTACAGTGAGCCTATATTGAGCTGAAGCAACCAGTTGGCCGTCAGGTAAAAAACAGGAGTAGATGCAAGATTGCTCTGTTTGGTTTATTTATTTTGTACTTTGTTGTCGTTCTTTTTCTGTTTTTGTTCAGTTGTTTTTAGACAGATAGACTTTATTGATCCTGAAGGAAATTCAAGTTGCTACAGGAGCATAAACTGTCACATGTTCCAGAACACGTGACGTCAATCGGCACCGGAAGTGACGTCACACAGTGGACATATAAACAGGAAGAATAGGTGAGTCTGTACACAGACATTGAGTTTCCTACTCAACCCGTGTCGCCCTTCAACTCGTGGTACCGTAAGTACTGGACATCGTGTCCCTCTTATATACCCTTCTGTGTACGTGTAAGAACGAAGATTCCTTTGGTGGGAATCTCTACTCCTCGCGGGAGCGTTCTTATAACAAACTCGCGTGAGTTACCGGCTCTCTCGTCTGTATCCGCGATTGGGCTCTTCCCTCACGCTACAACTGGGCGTCTACAACCAACTTCATTCTCCAGCCTGACATAAACAACGGTACTCGATACACATATTGTTACAATAATTACAAAAATTACAAAAAATTACAGGACTATACACTAAACTATACAATTACAGTATGCATATAGTGCCATGCAACAAAGGCCACTGTCACTAGTGTAAAGGTTTTGTTTATATTGTTCTCCATCTAAGTACTGTCACTTCTATAAAAGTGTAACTTTCAAACTGCTCAATTTCCCCTCAAGCGTCAATATCTATCTAAAAGTCTATATAAAAAGCAAATGTCTTCTGCAGAACATCTCAACAAAAAGCATTCAAAGACTGTAATACACAGTACAACTTGAGTAACAAACTGAAAATCGCCCAGAGCCAGTTGGAAGAAACTTTTCAACTGAGTAACAGTGTTCACTTATCTCTTTTCTTGCTGCTCAATCCATTTCTTTGCCAATTGCAGCTATGACAGCAGTGTGTTGCTAAAGAATAGTTAGCATGAACTCTGGTAGCTTCTCCTCCTTCTGAATCTAACCCATTCACAACAGGAGTATCAAAGTGACTGGATTTTTTCCTTTCTTTTCATTTGAGCTAGGCAAGCCATTGCATGACTTTTGGCAGTGCGTCTTTGGTGTCAGAATGAAGTTGAAGTCCAGACATCTTTATGGTAATGTTGTGATTCGGAGACACCCAGTTAGAGTAAAGAAGTGTTTTGCTATATAGAATTGCAGATAAACTTATATTTTCATCAAACACGGGTTCCTGAGTACAATAGAGGAGAAATTGATTAGGCCCCAAAGTGAAGCATGGACCACAGTATCTGAAATTTCAAGTGACTTGATGAAGTGCATATGGGGATTTGGTGAAACACAATTTGACCAATTACACTGTGCTTGTGGTCAGTTGGCAAAAAGATACCTGTCAACACGTCTTTGCTTTGCAGGCAGTTTCAGAAAGGTTTGTAAGTCCAACCATTTCAAACAAACTTACAGCCACCTATGTCATCAGAAAGCATCCTCCATGTTCAACCATGTTGTTGGCGGGGCACCCAGTGTAAATTGTGACACTAATTTTTTGATGCTCGTTTGAATGCCTTGATGGAGTTGTTTGCCTGAGGCCCCCATAAGGTCTAGGATCTATGGTCAGAAAATCAATGTAGATGAAACTGATTGTCAATCAAGACAAACCCTCTTGAAATAAAAGGATATTCAGTGGCTAAGTGTCCACATTCAAATAAAACTCTTGAATTACTTGATAATACTGAATGCCATGAAGCTTTTCAATCCTGCATCTTACTTCTAAAAGCTACTTATCATAATGCGCTGAGTAACCAGCTGCTTATGAATGACTAGGCAGCATTCAGTTTTATTGAGAAAAGTTCTGATAAAAAAACATTTTTTTAATTACATAAATAATATGCTGTAGAACAAACCCTAAATTGGTAGAATAAAACTACATAATTGTCAGACATACATTTTCAATTTAGGTAATTGCTTTTTTATGTTAAAAGTGCTCAACCACTAAATTGCTTGAAATACCCATGCCTAATGGATTGACGGGCAAATAAAAGTACAGTTTATCTTTACCATTCCTTTGGAGAAAGGCTTTGTACTGCACAAATAACAGAGAATGGCTTTAAGGATGTGCTTAAACGCTGCATTTCGAGGCCAAATTAAGTTGATTACACCTGGATTCCTTGAGCTTCTACACTGAGTAATGGGACAAGAGAGGAAAACATGATCAAAGCCTATACAATATTTTCCAATCACTCCTTCCTCCATTAGTTTGATGAATGGCGCAGACCCACCCTTCAGACAGAGGCGAGGCACTGAAAAATGATGCAATTACTCGTCTTTGATTAGAAGAAAGAGGAAAAAGAACAACTAGAGGGAAAAGGGGGTCTTTAAGGATATTCTATGGCTATTTTTGGGCCATACTCTCCTTCTCTCTATTTGTCATATGCCTCTGGGTAAATTCAGCTATGTATTAGTCAGGGATATGTAACAGTCAGCTGGACAATATTTATATTGACTAATCGATGCAGTAAAAAAAAAAAAAAAAAAAAAAAAATATATATATATATATATATAGACAGATATATATGTATATATATATATAATTTTTAATGCGTAACCACTGCAGATGCAATACAAAACATGGAGCCAGGCATGATAATGATCTTTGTACCTGTGCATACACTTACATATGTGCCATAGAATATTTTTTCCTAGATTTTCCCATTCAAAATATAGAACAGTAAACATAATCATCATCTATGAAAGCCTTTAGAATGAGAGAATGGAGAAAGTTCATAAATGGTGCATTAACGTACTCTCGACTTCTGTACTGCCAGGTTCCTGAGGACTGTTCTTGGAACAAAAGGCATTAATAACAAAGCATGTCCCACCCTAGGAACCGATTAAAATTCATTAAGCATGAGACTATTGAAAATGTGCTGTATTTTTAATGCAGCAATTGTGTGGCTTAAATACCATATGGTGCTGAACACGTTCTTTCATATTTGTCCATCCCGCCCTCCTTTGTTCCCCTTTCTTGGCTTTTGAAGAGATTTTTGCTTTGAACATCAGTAAGGCCTCCATAATTCAATTATACCAACATACAAACAACAGAAATATTTTGCATGTGGCATTAGACCAATGCCACCATGAACGTGTCCATAGAGAAGGACCTGCTTGTTAGTTTGGTTTAATTCACCTTCAGACAGAAAAAAGGACAGTCTGGGGATGCATCGTGAGATGTGAAATCTGTTATCAGCACTAAAAGATGTTGGAAGCCCTCCTGAAACATTTGTAAGCCTTTTTCATGTCTGGTTCAAAGATGAGGTGAGATACCTCTATTAAGATATCTCTGTTTCACAAAGAGTACACATATATAAATAAACTAAAACTATAAATTTTAAACTAGAAGTATAATTTATGTGCAATTTGGTACAAAGATGTACAATTCATACAAGGTCATTTTTTAACATCCAAACAAAATTGTGCTACAAAGTAAATCTTTAACATTAAAAAAATTGTGCAAAACAGGTTTGGTTTCACATTTCTCCTTGATGCCTATAGCCATTGCAGGGTTTCGTGAAATTCCATGAACAGCACACCTGATTTAATCTAATAAATGGTTAAGTAAACACATCAACATACATTATAATAATTAGTATGATGTCTCAATTACAGAACAAACACCCAAGCTATGCTTTTTTAACATTTGTTAGCTCGGCCATGTAAACTTGACTAATGGCCCACAATGCCCGTGTGTGATCTTCATGTCCACAACTCAATGGTCCACATTCTGGAGCGTTGGGCCAGTCCTCACAGTGTCAGTGTGGGTTATTCTACCTTATGTTTACGGTGAGCGGGTGAGAGCATGATTTCTGGGCTGCTTGTGATGCTGTACTGTTAATAAAAAAATGCTAATTGCATGTTTTAATAAATACTTAATTGAACATTGGTGTATTTTATCATGTATTGTGTCAGAGTTTTGAAATGAATAGTCTTCTTAAGGCGGTGTGTTATACATCATTCCCAACACCTCTTACCTGGTATAAAATCACTGTAATGCATAACCTCCTGTGCCTTATTGCTTCATTTTACTTGAGAGCAGTTCAATTCCTGATAAATTACTCTCACTGTAGTTTTATCCCCCTTCATCTGATCTATCATGCACTGCAAGCCAGTCCTGCTGTTGTAGATCAGTTGTTCACCTGAAGCACTGTGCAATCAGAGAACATTTGCTACAGGGTAAAGGGCACCTGTCTATACACAAATTAAGTGAATTGATTTTCCACCACTGTTGTTGATCCCTCACAGAGCAGAGATGCAGAGAGAGGAGAAAGAACTGTGATGATATATCCAATGTGACAAAAAGAGATCATTTTTTGGATGGCATCAGAGGGAGAGACAAACTCAAGCTTGGTTTAGGTATCATCAGTGCATGTTCAATGTTGGAAGCACATAGCCATTAATATCCTCCAACCCCAGTAATGCCACAGCACCTGAAATCCTTCTATAAGTGCAGAGCAATCTAAAGGCACTTTTCCATAGGCACACAGGCACTATGCTGTACCTAAACTGTACTGTGATGGCACAGAACTAGCAGCATTTTGATTTTCCAGTGTATTTTAGCCCAGTAATTGTGTTTCTGATGCATTGTTAGTGATGTACACCTTTGCAGTTCTCAGTGTTAAAGATAAATTTGTTAGTGTCATGAAAAAACTCCCACTGAAATGTACTTCGCTGACTTCCCAGGTGTTAGTTTGTATCTCTATTGTTTTTTTGCATTGACCATAAAAAACCAATAGCCTCTTTCTATTTCTACCAATCAAAAAGCAGTGATGCAGTCGGCTTTTGGCCCTGCTGTCGAACAGGGTTGTGACAGCACAGACATGGGTATGGGTTACTTTGTTTGTAATGAAAAAGCTTCTTTTGTTTGCAGTACAGTTCCTTGTTCTGGTGGAAAAGTGTCGTTTCAGACCACTGCCATGTCAATAGCATGGCTGTGTTGGGAATGGTCTGCCAGAAATATACTGGAAGTTTTGGGGTGGCTGAATAATGAAGAGCAGGATCTAGCATTGGTCAAAATACATAGACATGCTAGTAGAATTATACAGACGTGATAGCAGAATTATACAGATATGCTAGTAGATGTCCCACTTCTATAGAATATGGCAGCCCCTTTTTCGTCATATTGAATCCCTCACTTTAGAACCCCCACAGTCTCCCTTGTAAGCAGAATACTTGGGTCATGTGTAGAGTTATACTACTATGTTTAACCTGTAAAGGAGGAACAATGTCCTGTTCATTAATGCCTGTGTTCTATATACTTGAGACCATTTTTATGTGTGTTTTTGTTAAGTTATGTATTTTTTGGTTTGTTTGTTTTTTTGGTTTAGTTTTTCTTTGCTTTTCAACCAGTTTATTAAATATGTAAGAAAAATCCTTAAATAAACCATGGGGAAAAAAAAGATATAATCTTGAGGAACTGGTCATCTAGCAGTATCCACAGTTACAACCAAATTGGGTGACGTATAATACCCATAGATAAAATCACCACATAGATGTTAGATGTTCCCTAACTGACACTTTTAAGTTAGTTTCTTTTAAGTTTTTATTTTACTATATGGGGCACTAGATTTCAACAAGCCATTTTTATTATTTTATTATGTTTATTTTATGTTTTAAATTATTTTTTTCTCTTTGATTAATTTGCTTTTTCAATTTTACTCATTTCCTAATTTTGTTTTCAAGCACTTTATTTTAATGTTTTTCCAAATGTCTTTCTCAATGTTCTTCTTTTTTTAATCAATCCATTTCGCTTTTTACATTGCTTTTGTTATAAAAAAGTGCAATAGAAACAAATTCACTTTGCCTCAGACTTGTTTTGCCTTGCCTTGCCTCAAATTACTTTATAAATAAGAAGAAAGTCTGAGGTCTGTTCATATGTACACTTGCTTTCCAAAAAAACTCACACCAAATTGTTGCCACCATTACCACAAGTTCCAGGTAGGAAAACAAATGGTTTAAATACTTCCCAAGAATCAGTTTTGTTCATCCCATACTAGCTACGCTAGTAGTAAACTGAAAAAAGACATTTATCTTTTTTTATTTTTATCTTTACTCACCTGTCACATCTTCCCTCCTTGTAGCACATTGAGCAGGCGCATACACAGACTTCCATTTCTTGTACTTTATTTCAAAACTCAGAGAACACAAAGTAAAAGGTTTGAGGGCCAGAACAAACTTTAGAAAACAAAAGGAGACCGGAAAGACACTCAAAAACCCCAAGACAAGATGACGGTGGACCAGCAAGTCAGGTCACTACACTGGCAGCTAAAACAAGTAAACTAACTGAAACCTGGTGTGCTCAAGAATGACATAATCCAAAACAAGCGACCGCCAACTGTCACTGTCTCCAGACCTGATAGTACCCCCTCCCAAAAGTACCCCACCGGTTCGCCAACAGAAGCCCACAACACCACAAGGGCAGAGGAGGGGCAGGCGGCGGCAAAGGACAGTGTCCTATGGGTCCTACCCAGCCATCTCTCAAAGGACTACATCCTGGCCAGCGCTCTGCATGGCCAGGGCGGCCTGGGTGGGTCCCATGGGACGCTCTCCCTTGAGTCCCAGTCCTTGCCTGTGGAGCCCCCTCTGGGAAGCCCCTCACTGTCCCTATGGGGAGCCTCTTACTGTTCCTGTGGGCAGAGCCCCCTCTGGGGAGCCCCTCAGTGGGGATCCCATCACTGTCCTTGTGAGTGGAGCCCCCTCCAGCTTTTCTAATGGGCCTAGCAGGTTTGTTCCAGGGGAACAGGCGTGGGGGGCTGTAGCCTAGGTGCTGGCACTAGGATATGTGAGCCTTGGCGCGGGAGCCCCCTTGGAGCAGCCTCGACGCTCTGGAGTGTAGTCTCATCTCTTGGGAGCACAGACTCTGGGCTCTGGACCGCGAAAACGCAACTCTTTCGCTCTGTGGTGTGGCTCTCTTGCTTGGCATCTTGGCTCACTCATTCAGCAGCTTGTCCCTCTCACTCAGCGGCTGGACTCACACGCACCCAGTGCAACTCTAGTCGGAGGCTGGAGCAACAGCTCAAGCTTCGGCTCAATCAGGGTCCTCCTAGTGGCCAAGCCGGCCACAAGTGAGGCTCGCTGTTCCAGCCAAGGGCTCGCCTTCTGAGGTGACTCGGGCACGAGCCGGAAGCCTCAGATTTCTCGGGCAGCTGATGAGCAGGTGGAAGACGTGAGCGCCGTTGACCCCCATGCCTCTTTCGTCTCCGAACCGCGGATCTCAGCGAGCCACAGCGAGAGCTCCTCCACAGTCTAATCTAAGATGAAGGGGTCCACAATGCGCTCTGGAGCCAAAATCGGGGATCCATCAATCCAACCGTCCCTCCAGAAGTCAAGGTCCACTTCCTCATCCTCCGACTCTCCACCACACAACAACGATTGAAAACCAACTCGTCCTCACCAGTTCATCCCAGAGCTGGGTCCAGCTTGCCTCACTCACGGCAAACTCCACTTCACTCTCGGGCTCGTAGCCCAGTCTGCTGCACCCATTTCGAAGGCTGGTCCATCTGTCACGTCTTCCCTCCTCCTGGCACATTGAGCAGGCGCATACGCAGACTTCCATTTTTTGTACTTTATTTCAAAACTCAGAGAACACAAAGCAAAAGGCTCGAGGGCCAGAACAAACTTTAGCAAACAAAAGGAGAACGGTAAAAACACTCAAAAACCCCAAGCCAAGATGACTTGGACCAGCAACTCAGGTCCGTCACTCGCCAACTTAAATACATAAAGTAAAACTCCAAAACCCAATCAAAACACACACATGCTTTGTCTTGATCACACCAGTATCTGAAACAAATAATAAAGCAACTCAAACCCGGTGTGCTCAAGAACTACATAATCCATAGTCACAGTCTCCAGACCTGACATCACCTGTAGGGAAGTCAGTCTTTTCTCCGTTTAGTATTCTCCATACTGGTATTAAACATCTATTAGTATATTTGTAATTTTTGTATTTTTCTTGTTAGTTATACCAAATAGCAGCATTGATTCCTTGTATTTTTCTGTTAGCAATACAATTCAACATTTTAAGATTAAACAAAAGTTTATAGAGCAGTACTTCAGTTTATGCATTATTCAATACACATTACTTTACAACTATTTGTATTTTTTGACCATTAATTAGGAGTTCTAAAAGTTTAAAAGAATAAATTACAAATTAAGTGCTTGGCAATGAGCTGTCAGCAGTTAATGAGTGTACAACAGCCAGCAGTTAATGAGTGTTTACAGCATTGAGCTTTGGGAAAAACTTAAGATCTTCTAGGCCTAGAGATCTAAAGATTTCATTGAAAATGTATGTCTGTACTTGTTAGCTGATTTTGTTTAATAGGATTGTGCATATTGCTTTGAAACATATTGTAGTAACTTACATTTCAAATATTTTGAAATAGAAAATCATCCACTTTTTCCCCTAGTGTCTAGGCAGAGACAACCAAGTGAGCTCTTCAACTGAATGGGTCTGGCCTTCATCCATCCAGCCATCCATCATAACCCTCAGCCTAATTAACCTCTTACAGTGAGATTAACCAATTGATGTACATTTGCAGGGGCCAGTTGTCACTGGCTGTAAATATGAGCCTAACCAGATTTGATTCACCTGTTATAAATAGAAAACAGAGATAGCAGCTCTGTGCCAGGGCTCTTTAATTAAATAGCCACTGTAAAACTGCAACATTCATAGTATGCTATTTGTAAATTTCTTTATTTATTGTTTATTGTAGATTGGTCGAAAATAAGTTCACATGCACAAGCATTGCTTTAGCACAGTTATACTGTTTTGACTTGTATGTTCTTAGCCATAATAGTTTGGCTCTTGTATTATGAAATGTTATATGCTATTGCTTGATAGGTACTTAATTAGTAGGCTCTCAATTAGGTAATTAATTAACATTAATGACAATCAGTGTCTTATTATTATGTTTATTAGTATGGGGCAGCTGGTAGCATAATGGTTAGGGTGTTCGCCCTGTGATCAGGAAGTTGTGGGTTTGATTCCCAAGGCACATCTGAAGTACCCTGAGGAAGGTGCTGTCCCCCACACGCTGCTCCCTGGGTGCTGAGTTCCTGGCTGCCTGCTGCTTCACTTGGTGAATGGGTTAAATGCAGTGGTGTGTTCATGTATGACAGAATGTTCGCTTTCACTTATGTACTATCCTTATGTAAAGTGTTGTTACCAATCTTGTTTTGGATGCTGGAGCTTTAGTTTTAAAAAAATGTAATGCTTTATTGGGCTTCAGCAGGCAGTTTAGTTGGCATTATGCTGCACCTCACTTTATTTGTCACATTGCATTTGTCCAAACACAAAAGTTTCAGTTCTCTGTGGCTCCTTGTCAGTAGATTTCACCCAAGCAGAGAGCGTGACACTGAGAGCATTTGGCCTCAGGCATGATATTGACAGAGACACTGGGCAATGAGGCATAAGTGAAGTTGTGGGAATTGAAGGTGAGCACAATATAGAGAAGGCTTTCTAGCTGGTTGGTGTGCCTTTAGTAAATATCCTTCAGGCATTTGTGTGTGTGTGTGTATGTGTGTAAGTGTGTGTATCAACACCATCTAGGAAAGCTCTGAAACAGATCAGTGCTGCAGAGATAATTCCAGAATCAAAGTCATTAGATAAGCCTGCCCCTAAGAAAATGATCCCCTAACGAAAACTTCATTACCACTGCTTGAGAGAATTGTAGACCTGTTTTACTGTATGGTCAGTTTCACCTGAATGCATTTACACCATATATTCATGACAGTCTCCCTGGAGCAACTTGGGGTTAAGGGTCTTGCTCAGGAACCCAGTGGTGGGATGCTGAAGGTAGGATTTGAACCCACAACTTCTTGGTCCAGAGGCAAGTATCCTACCACTAGGCCACCAACAGTATTCAGGTGAATGGTAATCGAATGCTAGCCTAATGACAGTCTTGGAACTAATCTTTCATTATTTTCTGTGCATGTGTGTGTGTTTATGCATATTGAGATTATTTATTTTCAAAGTGAATGTATTACAGCAGTGGTTCTCAAACTGTGCTACATGTACCCCTCGGGATATGTCAACATTTTTGCACCAAAGCATTTACATTTCATTTGATTTTCACTTTGTTTCATTATCCATTGTCTGAGTGTGACATTTATTAAATCCAGAACATGAAGTGCTTTAGAAGTTTGATATTTTGGTGGTTTATTTATTAGTATTTCTATAAAAGGCAGTATGAGAGGCAATGTACTCTGGCCCTGGTGTACCATATGTGCTGTTGTGTAAATATCATACATATTTATGATGTATATTAGCTCTTTATAAATTCTGAATGGCAATTATAGAAAGTTTTGGTTTTAAAATGAGGCTGAGGCATGTTCAAGTACTCAATTTAAATGACATGACCAGACAGGTTAATTATAATATGTATTAATGCTTCTGTTTTCTGTCAGAGTGAACAGAAAATGAGTGTTGATTATAATAAAAAAAACTCCATATATTCTTACTTTGCTCAAGAGCATGGGAACTGAACAAATACTTGGAGGTATTCAGTGTCTGGTTCCTGTCATCACCACTGTGAGTTATTCTGACTCAATAAGTGTCTCTAACATGGTGCATTGCACACCAAAAGACTGAACACCTTTTTTTATTTTAACAATTGAATTATTATTTTGTACCCTATTTCTGAATTAATGCGGTTCTTTGAATTTATCTTTAACTTCTATAGAACATTCTTGTTCACAAATAGAAACCAGTTATGTCAAATTAAGGAGTCTTTCACACCTTCCTTGTTTGATCTAAATCTTCAGACTTTTTCGAGTAGGTTCGAAAGATGCCTCAGATCATGTTACAGACCAAAATTTGTTCCAATCGAAGGAGATAGTCTTGGTTCAGATCAAACTCAACCATTCTTATGGTTTGTTTGCAGTGTGAAAACTTTTTTGGATAGTTCGGATCAGTTACAGGACGTTGAAGGCAGCTAACGTCACCCATTACACAATAGAAGAAGAAAAATAACTGGGAGAAATGTACAAATGTGCCATAGTACCATACAGGGAGAGGAGGAGACAGGGTTTAAAAGAATTAAACTGTATTATCTATCTGTAATTTGGTCTGACAAAGAACTTGAAAAAACTTGCAGAAATGTATTTAATGTAATAGTACAAGAGTAATATTAATAATAGTATAGTGGCAACAAAAGGAGTCCGTTCATTCATTTCCTCCATTCAAACAGAAAAGACTGATTACTAGACACACACCCATCTACAAACTAATCAGTGTCAAGTACTGGGAGACGCAGCCGACAGTTGTGTCATGCAAAGGTCTTTAGTGCACTTGTGAATTGCAATATTAAACCAAGACAGTCGTGGGCAAATGTTTTGAGAATTTCACAAATATTAATTTTCACAAATTTTGCTGCTTCAGTTTTTATGATTTGCATGTACTTTTATGATTTGCATGATTGTTATGAAGATTCATCAGATGAATTGCAATTTATTAAAAAGTCATTCTTTGTCACGAAAATTAACACAGGTAAGAGTGTTGACGAGGACAAGGCTGGAGATCACTCTGTCATGCTCATTGAGTTAGATTAGCAGACTGGATGCTAGGAGGGTGGAGATTGAAATAATTGTTCTTCCTCTGTTAACCATAAGCGATAACAGATAAGATAAACCTTTATTAGTCCCACAAGTGGGAAATTTGCATTGTCACAACAGAAAGTGAACAGAAACAAAGAGCAGCACAATTTAGAACCTATAGAATAGAATAGAGTAGAATAACAATACAAATGTGCACTATACAATCTGGGAATATACAAATAGGATAAAATAAAAATATGTGCATATGTATTGTAAAAAATGTAAATTTATATTCAGGGGTTGACATAAGTGGTACGCAGGCATGCATAGGCGTAAGTGGTACGCAAAATGCACACCATTTTACCTAATTTGTGACTTCATATTGCACGCACCTATGTCAACCCCTAAATATAAATATACATTTTTTACAATACACATGCACATATTTTTATTTTATCCTATTTTTATATTCCTAGATTGTATATATTTTAACGATGTGAACTTAGATAAGTATGTATATACACATTGATAAGTATGTATGTACACATATGCATGTATATATGTACAGAGTGGATATATAAATAAATATTAGAACACTGTGAAGCAGCAAACTTTGTGAATACCAATATTTGTGTCATTCTCAAAACCTTTGGCCTTGACTGTATGGTACAGTTTGTGGTGCATGTGATGTTAACCTCACTGACAGAATACATAGGTGTCATTTCAAATGGCAGATTCTGATTAAAGTTGAAGCCAGGTGTCCTGAGGTAAATTCCAAGCAGGTCACATTTCAGCTACACATTGTGTGAAGAGTTGTGTTTGCTACACTTATGGTGGATACCTGGACTTCTCAAGCTACAGATAGATACAAGCACTGACTGCTACACAGTAAATCAAATAAAACTAATTCTTCATATACCACCATATTTATGATGCACACAAACGAGCAATTGGCTGATATGCTGGAAGAGACTGTTGCATCATTCCCTACAATTTATTCCTGGTAATGGATGAAACAGTGTTATAGCAGCATAGACAGCTGAATTTTCACCTCACACTGGTAATGATTTTGTAAAAGCCAGTTTTTTAAATATTTCATCCACCTTTCAAAAACACTACTACTGTTGGGCTACTACTACTAATAAAAATAATGGGAAAAAGAAAAGTGAAAATTCTGTCATATGTGAACACACCACACAGTGTGAACAGCACAAAATTCTTCCTCTGCATTTTACCCATTTACCAAGTGAAGCAGCAGGCAGCCAGGAACACAGTGCTTGGGGACAGTACCTCAGAAGGGTACCTCAGAAGAACTTAGTAGTCTTGGGACTCAAACCCATGACTTCCTGACCACTAGGCCACCAGCTGCGCCAATAGAAGAAGAAGAAGAAGAAGAAGAAGAAGAAGAAGAAGAAGAAGAAGAAGAAGAAGAAGAAGAAGAAGAAGAAGAAG
>JBBJLS010002330.1:0-16573 GCA_037577275.1 Bryconaethiops microstoma
GTGTGTGTGTGTGTGTGTGTGTGTGTGTGTGTGTGTGTGTGTGTGTGTGTGTGTGTGTGTGTGTGTGTGTGTAAATTAAGTTACATCTGTGTCAGATCGGTCTTATTTTCATTATTAATGTAAGTACTATTGTTTTAAGGGTAGCACTGCGAACTAGTAGACAAGTTCTTTTAGAACAACCACAAAGCATCCAAACTGCTGTTTGTGCCAACCCTACAATAAGGTTACAAGTGTGTAAAGGTGTAGTTTTATTTTCCAAGACGTACGTAGCTCCATTTAATACTGTTTTCTGTGCAGTCATTTGAGGTGAATGAAGATGTTGTCCTAACAGAAACATCCAGATAATATCTCATGAGCTGTCCCTGTGTACCTCTCAATTACCTCCCAGAGTGATTTTCATATTAATCATCTTACTCCATCATAGTTTAGAGATTATTGGATTGTCTTGAGTGCTTCTCAAATGCATTCTCGCTTCCGGCTGAAAGTCACAGGAGAGTAATGACAACATTGCACAATGTGTGAGTTTCAACCACAGCTTGTTTATAGCCGACTCTTACACCCATCATGTTTTTTTTCTTATTTTTTGAATCAGACAAGGTCACTTTGTTCGTTAGTTTTTCTTCGTGAAACTGTGATGTACAGCATACATAGTTTCTACGGGTGTTTCTTTTTTTCCACTGCACATCCAAAAACTAGAGGTCACCCACACAGGAACCAGTGTAACTGTGCATTATAATGTGAATAAAAGTCACAGCTGATTTGTTTGTTAATTTTGACTTGGAAAATTAGCCAATCACAGATTTAGATTTGACTGTTCTGTATGTTTGTACCTTGTTTGCTAATTAATTTAACTTATTGGCTACAATACACTCTTAGAAAACAAAACATACTTTCACTAGTAAATATTAACCCTCTTGTCACTGACTGTATGTCTTTTTTTAGGTTATACCTTCTGTTAGGATATACTGACTCCTGACTGCTTTTTATTTTTCTTTTGTATAATGTTTATCAAAGTGTACAAATATGGGCCCGGTAAGGTGAATGTAATGTACCTTTAAAACTTATTAAAGGAAAGATCATTGAGATCTTTGTTTTAGATTTTTTTTTTTTTTATGGTGGGCTTTAGGTTATTTCTTTTATGAATTAATGAACTGGTACATTACTTGTCTTGCCTACTAGTCATCTTAGCAACAATTACACAGAACTATGTGCAAAACCAAATAAAACTCATATTTTCCTCTGTCGAGTGTGAAATATGAGTATATGCGTGGAACATGAGCCCAGTAAGATGCCATAAATACTAATACCTTTTCTGTCAGCTTCCTAATGTCACTAAGCATTTTACAAAGTAATCATTCTAAAAATCACTCTAATTTACAATCTTGTGCACTTTTTGGTCAGGAATAGTATTTAGTGTTTTTTTGTAACCAATTGTAACCAATTGGCAAACAGTTCTAAGTCTATAATTGAACAGGAATGAGAGATTGAAATTAATACACCATTTATTCATTCATCCATTTATCCATTCAGTGATTGAATGATTGTGTCTTGGTTCAGGATAAACCAAGCTCCAACACGAGGTTTCGAGAAGGATGTGGGCTACAGGACCACTCATCATGTGATGTATCCTGAGAGCGCCATTGACCTGAGCAATGACTCCACAAGCCTGCTGCTGGTGCCCTTCAAAACACTGGACCTGGAGTGGATCATCAGTGCACTGTCCACAGGCAAAATCACATAGTGAGTAATGCTCATGGATGCCTTATGTGTGTCAAGTTTCAAATCATTTATCAATATGTTCAACATGGTAAACAGTGGAGAAGATTCTACGCCTGACAAAGCATGAACCACAGTTAACCCTCCTATTGTGTTCATTTAGGCTGAACACTCTTTGTGTTCCCGGCCATTTTTGACCAGGAACATGTTAGTTGATTATAAATCAATGATAATATATTTATTACTACCTAATGTTGTGTTGGAACTTTCTATTAACTCAAATTTACCTGAACATTACAGGTTTTGAACATCCATGTCCTATTTATGGCTAGTAGGCCTCATTCACATGAGGTCATACAACTCATTTTTAAACAAAAAAAATTATAGAGAGATTTTTTTGACTGTAGCACATACTAAGATGAAACATGTTGTGCTGCTTATCACAGAGTACCTCATTTCAATGTTTACCAAGGACAATGTTTTTAAACCATTAAAATTTTCTTTAAAAGTAGCACAAAATAACATCTGTCATGTTCCCAGTCAAAAGTGACCGGTATGATTTATTTAGTAAAGAAAAATAAAGTTTATTTGTGGTTGCTAAGCTATAAAAGGTGGTTGCTATGATGTTGGTGTGGGTTGCTAAGTAGTTTTTAGCTGGTTGCTATGGTTTAGGAGGTGGTTACTAAATATTTTTTAGGCAGTTGCTGTGTGTAGGAGATTGTGGCTAAGGAGTTTCTAGATGGTTGCTGTCAGATACATTGTGGTTGCTAATAGTTTCTATGCAGTTGCTATGGTAGATGAGGTCATTGCTAGGGAGTTTGTAGGTGGTTGCTATGGTATCTGGATCAAAGCAATTTCCTCTGGGATCAATAAAGTTTTTGATATACAAAGTGGTTGCTAGGATGTTGCTAGGTGCTTGCTGCCATCTAGGATTTGGTTGCTAAGTAGTTTCTAGGCAGCTTCTATTTGTAGGAGGTCGTTGCTAGAGTTTCTGGATTTTTGCTATGGTATACCATGTGGTTGCTATTGAGTTTCCAGATGGTTACTATGGTACAGAAGGTGGTTGCTATGGTGTAGGAGGTTGTTGCTATATAGTTTCCAGGTATTTGCTAGGGTGTAGGACTTGTTGGCTGGGAAGTTTCTATGTGGTTGCTAAGGTATACAAGATGGTTGCTCAGGTGAAGGAAGCGGTTGCTATGGAGATTTTGGGCGACAGGCCCATCTCAAAATTTCTTCAGGAATTTTGCATTTTTATTTGAATGAATTGTCAACAGGTGTGGTTCCCCATGGAGTAAAAACTGAATTGGAGATAGGTTCCCATGCGGGAAGGGGGAACATAAGGTGTGTGTGTATGTGTGTATGTGTGTATGTGTGTGTGTGTGTGTGTGTGTGTGTGTGTGTGTGTGTATGTGTGTGTGTGTATGTGTGTGTGCTCAAAGGCACCAGCATGGTGGGATGTGGGAATGTTCTTAAACTCTATTTTATACACTAATCGTGGTCTTACTAATTAATTTCTAATGACCGGTCATTTTTGACCTGGAACACTGTGAGTGTTCATGGGTTCAATAAAACACACAAATAAATTCTCAAATATTTTTATGCATTCCAGTGCCTTGTGTAAAAAAAGTCATGGAACCTTACGACAAACGTAAGGTTCCATGACTTTTAGTAGCTGCATTTTCTAGAGAGACATTTTTCACCGGAACACAATAGGAGGGTTAAGACAGTCGGTGGCCAAAATGTATGTCTATCTGAATTTTTGGGCACGTTTTTTCATTTTTGTGTTGAAATCATAAAAAAGTGATTTTAAGGTCACTACACTCTCACTAAGTGCACTCCTAACATTGGAGATCACTGCATTACCTGAATTTATACAAATGTGAAATGTGAGTCTAAAACCTAATGTTAACACCGTCTACCAAGACGCTGAAAAAAATAACAGCAGCTCTGTATAGTTAAAAACAAAACCTCTAATTTTGCTCCTACACCAAAATAATTTCTTTCTAAGCAGGTTAGTGAAGAAGTCCATGTCTAGAACACTGCATGGAGATGAAATGGAGTAGCAGAAGGCATTAACTTTAGTTGAATGGATCAAACTGTCCTGCTGCAATGACCGTGTATTTTACACATTCAAAGTGTGTATTAGCACATGTTTATTTTACCTAAGCAGAGAACATAATCCACTGCTGGATTTGAAGAAATGCTTAACACAGTTTGGCTAAGGGGAAAGATCCGCTGTGACCTTTCCACCAACACAATACACCCATTTCATCATCTGTGCTTTTATTAGGGGCACATTTACCTAATCCTCAAACTCCAAACACAGCTAACATTACAAGAGTGAGAAAATACAGAAAATGAGCATGAACAAATGAGAGAGAAGATAAGAAGAGGGATTGCATGCGAGTGATTGGTTACATTAAAAACATCAGTCATTAGGAAAGAAACCCAGTGTTTCATATTGACGGGAACCCAGGCCGAAACACAATATTTTGTCCAACTACAACAGATTTGGGTCAAGTAGCAGGCGTGTAATGAAGCCTAGTTTTTAGTGTTTCCTCATCCTCAAAATGTTACACATCTATGACCATGAATAAGCGGAACTGTATTAAATAAATGAATTGGTGCAATGTTACTGCTATTGAGTAAACTAACTAACTCAACCCTATATGTAGTACAGTATTAATGAGGAATCAGGTATCCTATTTCAGTCACAACCACTGATTTTTACCAGTTAGAGAGCCAGCAACCAGTGCAGAATAATTGTATAGACTGTATTGCAACAAGTGGCTGACACGGGAATCTGTCATTTTTAATCGTTTGATTTGTTATGGGTAGTGCATTCCACATAAGACTTCCTTGAAGTTCATGATGCCACAAGTCTAGACTATCATGTAGGTTTTTATTGACATTTCAACCATTAATCATGAAGTAAAACAGGGTTCCTCCAGGACCATGGTGCAACCCAAGAGAATACAAGACAACAAAAGTGTAAAGTGTAACAATGAAAAGCAAACAAGACTACACGGTGCTCCTCTCTAGGGTCTTGCAATCCAAAGCGGAGCAATTTCTGGTCCAAACCGTGATGCTGCTGCTCAAATTCCTCTCTGTAGTCCCACCAAAGAACTTCGAGAAATGTTTAGTGGTGGACAATCATGGAATGCTCTAATGAAGGTAACAACCTTCTGTTTTGCTTTCTCCACATTAAGAGGCAGATTGTTAGTTCCGCACCAGTTCATGAGCCATTGGACCACCTCTTTGTATGCTGTGTCATCGCTACCAGTGATGAGACCCACTGTATTCATTACTTCTGTGAACTTGCATTGCTGGTGTAGTGGAATTATTGTGTTCAATGCTGAACCGAAGTCTATGAACTGCATTCTTACATAAGTGGTGAGGTGAAGAGTGGTTATGATGATTCACCCATTGAACAATTGGGACAACTTGCAAACTGCAGAGGGCACCATAGAAGGAGTCTGAGGTGGTGTGGTGGAGAGCTGGGTCTTTAGGTGCTTCATGACGAGCCTCTCGAAGAACTTCATGATGATGGGTGTAAGTGCGATGGGACAGTAGTCACTGAAGCAGGAAACCAAAGGCATCTTGAGCACAGGCATGATGTTGGTGGCTTTGATCTCTGAGTTCTGTTCACATCAGTCTTGGTCAGGTAGAACATCTTGATCACTAGGGGAGGAGTGGTCCTCTTTCCTGCCATATCTTTCTGTTTCAAAGGGGATCAAAGAGGACATCTGCAATCTGAGATCCTGCCTGACCTACCTGGTTTTTCTACTTATTCAATAAAATTTTCTTCAGAACACATGATCGGATGTTTCTGATTGATATCAAAGGTGCTGTATGAGGAAAAGAAATCCAGCAATTCCTTGTTAACTAGTCCTGTAATTATTTGTCTCTTTGATGTGGAATTTTGTAGATGCATTTGTGTAGTCTATGCCTTGGAAACTGGAGGAACATTTTCTTCATTCCCCTCTACACTTACATTTCATCACTGTCATAACTTTATAGCTATATAAAATTTTAATATACAATAATGGCAGGTAGTGAGGAAAAGGTGACATGAGTCCTTTTTTGTGGTTGTTACTACTACTACAACTATTATTATTATTATTATTATTATTATTATTATTATTATTATTATTATTAGGGGTCCAAGCATGCAGTGCGGAGGATCCCTATTGTTTTTATGCTGATTTTTATTATTATTTTTCTGCCTCAAAACGCGTTGAGGATCCAAAACCATCAGGTGCACAACCTTGCAAGTTGGCAGGTACATGCAGTATTCCAACCGCTACTCAGGCACCAACAGCCACGTCACTGCGCCAATAAGTGGCGCTATAACAAGCACTTTTGCGTTGAGTCTCACCAACTTTGAACCGTAGGTCCAATTGTTGCATATTAGTCCTTGTCATCAGCCGAATCAAATGAGACCACGCCCATTGATTGTCCCCCTAATTAGATTTGTTGCTAATTTGCATAATATGGAAAAACAACTTATGCGAAATAGTCCCTGTTTTTTTGACAAATCTGCACATTTGTGGTCTCGTTACAATCGCAAGACACTCATTGTCAGTAATTACCAAATATGTGCAAATTTGCAAACATATGCAGATTAAGTTTGTCGGTTTTGCATTACTCATTTTGACTTTGTCAGTAAAAGAGAGACTTCTATAACACATTCCCTTTTCTCATTGTAAAACTTTCAGATGCTACAAGTTATAATTTGTGTTATCACTTCAGTCAATTTCTGCAAATACCAAAAACATATGAAATATTGTCTCTCTGCAGCAATAACTCAGTGTTGCACCAAACTTCATTTTAAATGTAATTTGGAGAAAAAGCACAGGAACATGTGCCAAGTGTTGTGAACGTCAGCCACTGGGAGGCGCTACAACAGGATATTTGGAAATCTTCTATATACTTCATGAACAGCCTGTGCAGCTTAAAGTGTTCTAACCTGTCAGTATTGCGGTTTGGAGGACTGGACGCAAACAGCTTGGACCCTGCTCATCGCCTATCGTGGCTATATTATTATTATTATTATTATTATTATTATTATTATTATTATTGGTTTTGTTGCTGTTTAAAACCCTTATCTGTATGCAGATAAACATTCCTGGTGTTCAAGGTTGACGCAGGTTTACGGAGGATCTCCTCTACATGCTCTGTGCAATCCACACTTTGAAAGCAGTTCAATCAAATCTTTATAAAATTCCTAGATGTTTAATGTCAGCTAAAGTTTCTTGCCATTGCTTAAATATATAAGAAATGTAATTTCAGTTTCTGAGGATCACTAAAACTCTTCTTAAGTGTGAAGCATGTGAGGAGAGGAAAATATGCTGGCAGTTCTAACGTTAATCCTACCATATTAAAGGAGGTTGGGTCTCTTGCCTCTCTCCCCATGTCTCTCTCTCACTCCTCCCTAACTCTCTCTTGGTTTTTCTCTTTCTTTTTCTGTCTGTCACTTCTCTCTCTTCTTTTCTGTTTCTCTTTCTTTCTTTCTTTCTTTCTTTGTTTCTTTCTTTTTTTTCTGTCACTTTCTTTTCATCTATCTATCCATCTTGCTATCTGTCTTCTTCTTTCTTTCTTTCTCTCTTTCTTTTTCTCTGTCCTTTTTTTCTGTCTGCTTTTCTGTGTATTTGTTTTACTCATTCTCTCACTCTCTCCCTTCTGTCTTTCCCAGTACGTACATGCCTGTCATGCCACGGATCAAGGCTAATAAGAACAAGGTGAGTTTTTTGCATCGTCATTCTTTTTTTGCTCATTTTTCTTTGTCCTTCCCCCCCTTCTTATTCTCTTCTAAATCTTTCCTCTTAAAGGACACTGGTTTGTTGCTTGTTGTTGGTTTTCTTACATAAATACTTGTTTATTTCATAGGTGTTGGTGTACAGTCCTGCTTTTATGAAGTACGTCCATGAGACATGGCTGGACAACCATGGCCGATACCCATCCACTGGGTTTCTAACTCTTATCTTTGCTCTACACATATGTGACGAGGTATGTTTATATATTGATACAGAGCCAGTTTGGACATATTTAAATTCATGGTTTTCTTCCTTTAAAAAAAAACAATACCCCCTGAAGTCAAAATGCTCAGAGGCTCAATTGTATGCACACAGTTTATATAATCCTTATGCCAGTAAAACCTCTGATTTGAGAGGAGACATTGAATGACCAGGCGTCTACAAACCTTTGGACATTTAGCGTACTGCTCAGCAGCGATAAGGTTCTCAGCCTGTGTTTATGTTCTTCAGTGTGGGAGGAAAAGCTACCCAGGGGACTCCTCCTGAAGCTGCGTGAGAGAATGATCAAGTAAAGTTGCATAAAAACTACCTTGAGGAATTTTAATGAAGAAAATGAAGAAAGTCTTTTGTGTATCTAAACTTTCTACTGGTACTGCGTTCACAACATCTGAACTTTATTTGGCTGAGCCTGTTTGAGTGATCCAAAAGTGCTCTGTTGCCACCTGATGGCCAAAAACGTCAACTGCGTCTTCAAGCATTTTATGCCGTGTGATATAATTAAATTGACCAGTTTATGGATCAGGTGCTCTGCAGCGCAGCACAAATTTTACACTTTAGTCCCCTTTTTGAATTTACGGTGGTCACATTAGCATGAAAAGACACAATGTTTTATTAGATTAGGAGGATTTTTTTAACCTATGTAATGAACCCCTGACCTGTTTCCTGCCTTACACTCATTGAATGTATTCTCCTTTCATGTTCCGAAATCAACCAGTCTCTACATGTCACACACTCAGTAGATCCTTCGCTTTATCATACATTGATTAGTGTGAACTGTCAGTTCTTGACGTGGATGTGTTGAAACCAAGATAAATGTTGGAGCATGACATTCTGAGTGGCATTACGAGGTCCAAATTTTGATGGCTAGATGACTGGATGAGAGCATCTCCGAAACGGAAGGTCTTTTGGGATTGTTCCTTGTATGTAGTGGTCAGTATTTACCAAAAGTGGTCCATGGAAAGAGATGCGGTGAACCAGTGACAAGGCTTGCACCTCCTGCAGAAGATCTACTGCAGTACGAACTGCTGGCTATGATAGAAAGGTGTCAGGACACACAGTGCATTACAATTTGCAGTGTCCATGGTAGCAGACCAGTCAGAGTGCCCATACTGTTCAGTATCGAAAGCACCTAAAATGGACAGGTGAGCATCAGAACTGGACCATGGAGCAATGGACGGAGGTGACCTGGCCTGATGAATCACGTTACTTTTACGTCATGTGGATGGCCAGGTGCCGTGCTTGGCAACAGGATGCGCTATGGGAAGAAGGGTGAGGCAGCGGAGGCAGTGTGATGCTCTGAGCAATGTTCTGCTGGGAAACCTTTTGTCCTGCATTCATGTTGATGTTACTTTGATATATATTTCCTACATAAACATTGTTCCAGACCAGATAAACACCTTCATGGAAACAGTTTTCTCTTATTGCAGAGGACCTACACAATATTGAACAGGAGGTTTTAATGTTATGGCTGATGGGTGTAAGTCACAGTCAGATTTCACGTGCTTTCCTCTGGATGATCTCAGTCCTTCTTGAATCCTACCTGCGCTTTGCACGTTGTCTTGGTTTTTCTGATCTTCCTCATTATTGCTACTTTCCTCTTCCATCATTTAACAAAAAATGCTTTATGATATTATTAGCTCCACTAAAGCACAGTCTCAGTGTGTCAGCACCCCCAAAACGTATTCCCTATATGTAAAAATGTGCTTATGGTCAACGATGAGTGTTCTTCTGGCCATTACCCCATAAAGGGTCTCTCTCTCTCTCTCTCTCTCTCTCTCTTTCTTTTTCTCTTTTTCCTATGTCTCTCTAATTCTCTCTCTGTCTCTCTCTTTCTAACCCTCTTTAAATATAACACTATCTCTCTCCTTCCCTAATACTCTCTCTTTTTAACTCTCTTTAACTCTCTCTCTCTTTCTCTCTCTCTAACACACTTTCTGTAACTCTCTCTCTCTTTCTCTCTCTAACACACTTTTTTTTAACTCTGTCTCTCTCTGTCTCTCTGCAGGTGAATGTGTTTGGGTTTGGAGCAGACCGTTTTGGCAGTTGGCACCATTACTGGGAGGAGAATAATTTGGGTAAAGCTTTCAGACAGACAGGCGTTCACGACGGAGACTACGAGAGTAACCTCACACAGCTGCTGGCCGAGAAAGGCAAGATCACATTGTTCAAAGGAATCTCCAATCTCCCTCCGTTTCAGTGGGAAGAACACTTATAACCATCCGTTACTCTGACACACATGTTCCACCGAAACACAGCCGGGAGACGGACGCTGCAGAGCCGAGTTCCAGATCCATCTCTGAGTTTCTTGATTCTTTTGGACTTTGCCAATGGAACCCGGTGAATGACGGATGACGAAAAACATGGAGCATCAGATTTTTCTTTTTAAACTGATTGTTCTATGTGTAGAAGAATATCTCCATATATGTTTGATTTTCATCTCCTTTATTCATTTTTTCCTGTTTCCCTTTTTATCTCCTGTTTGTGTCTACCTGTCTCTCTCTCTCTCTCTATGTCTCTCTCTCTCTGTAAATCTTTTCTCTCTTTGTCTCTTTCTGTCACTCGTTTTCTTCTCCTCTTTCCAAAATTCACACACTCATTCTTTTTCTCTTTTTCTTTCTATTTTTCTCTTTCCTGTCTTTCTCTACCCTGCCTCACATTTTCTTTTCTCTCTCTCTGTCTCTCTTTCTTTCTCTCTCTCTCTCTATCTCTCGCTCTCTGATTCATGATTCCATCATTCTCTCATTTTCTCTCTTTCTGTCACTCTTTTTCTCACTCTCTTTCTCTCCTACCTGAATTCATGCTCTCTCTCTCTCTCTCTCGTTCTGTGTGTTGGTGGCAGGTGGTGTGTGTTACTGCAGGTCAGTCACACACAGGGGATTAAGGGTGTGAAACGTGCGAGTGTGTGTTGACACACTTCGTGGATCATGCGGTGAATGAATGACGCCAAATGATCCAAAACACACAGCACAGACTCTTCCTTTTAGCTTCCCCTTCCTCGTCACCGTGGTCTGTTTGTGTTTCGGGTGAACAGGTATTACTCACTGTTGTGTTTTTTCTCTGCTCTGATCCTAAACCCCCATAACCTGTTTTGTTTGTGTGTGTGCGTGTGTTTTAAACTGTCCAGCACGTTGTATTTTCTGATTCTGTGAACATACATTTAGGGGAGAGGTTGTGTACATTTTTTTGAGAGGTATCTAGCTCAGTTTTCTCACTCTTCTGTGAAATGAACGTGTTTGTTCTTCAGAACCGGGACATTATCAGCTGCGACGGTGGCTCCACTACTATTTTACAGTGTTATAATCATTGTAAGCAAATGAGGCCATAATGAATCCTATGAAATTTTGAAATTTGGTGAACATTTCAGAGATTGTACTTTTCTCATCAATCATTACACAGATAATTATTGTTTTAACATAGAAAAAATGCAGAATATAAGAAGTGGCCTCAGCTCTGTACCTCCAGTGTCTGTAAAAACTTTCAATGAGCTGTTCTGATATTACATGAGGGAAATATGGAGTTTTTACCTTCGGGTTTTAGTAACAGAGTAGTACAACAAATCTTGCCATCTGGAGACCTTGCTTTAGCCTGGATGGAGCTGTTTATAAGAGTGAAATAAGAAACAAACAAAACAAGGTGATTAAAATAATGTAGGTGTGAATTTAGGTGATCACAGGTTTTTAATTGGAAACATTTATTATAGAAAAACTTTACTATAATGGTGACCTGTGATGGACTGGTCACCTGTCATGGGTGTTTCTTCACTTTTCGCCCATAAGTGCTCGGACAGGCTCCAGAATTCAGCTCAGCTGCAGCCCACCGTTGGTCCTGCCATCAAGTAGCTCGAGTATGACTCAGATATGTGTCCCTTTATTTGTGATGTATAAACTTTTTTTTGTGGTAAGATGTGGTTCTTTGTATCAGTGGAAGAAGTGAGCTGAGTCACTACCAGAACATGAGGTGAAAACACTGCAGACTCCTGATTGCTCAGAGAGAATCATCACTACAGCCTCTGGAAAAAAAGAGACCACTGCAATTTATTCTTAAATCAGCATCTCTGAGTGTGAAACCATTCCATACGTGTCTGTTAAATTCCTACACAAGCACCTCATTCTGCTTTATGAGGGACTGATTATTGATCACCTGAATCTTATTTAATGAGGAAAAGTATAAAAACACTGCTGTAATCGACACTCTCCTCTCACAATGAGACCAGTTGGATGGTAAAACATTACCAGAAGTTCGTCAAAGGTAATCGTTGCCATTTTGTTTAAGAGTGAACAAGAGATTTGTTTTCTTTGAATTATTCAAGTTCTGTAAACACTGCATCAGTTCTTATTTTGATGTTTTGTCACTTTCTTAAAAATTTTGCTTTAAACATGTCACATCCAGGCCGTGCCCGTCCAGACATGAGGCGCAGACACAGAATTTCTTTTAGTTTCTTTATTTATAAGCAGAAAAACAAAGGAGGCACGAGGGCCCAAGCTTCAAACAAAGGCAGAATCTGAAAGAACACAAACCTGGGAGAGCCAACACTGGAGTGAACACAAAATGCCTATTTATACAAAAGTGTAAAACAAATCACCTAAACATAATTATACATTGATCCTTGGCTGGCTGAGAACCCTTATTCCTAATGCCGACGAGGGACTAGACCACACCCTGTGTCAAAATAAGAGCCCCCACATTTGCAGTCCAGTGGCGGCCTCTAGCGGCTGCCAACTGGAGGTGTTACAAAAATTTGGAAATGTGGAGAAATGTCAGCAGTTCTTAAAAACTAAGGTAAAGCTATTCAGTTCAATACTTGACCTAGATCAAACCTGAGAAACTGAATATTTTTGCAGTAGTCTCTTTCTTTCTGGAGCTGTTTGTACTGACAACCACAAAAACCATGACTTCAGTGTTCTCCACTGCTACTGTGTTACATTCAAAATGATGTGACAGCTACTTGGTATCACCAGCTTCATGGCGAAAGAAGTAACTGCAGAGGAAGATAAATTAGGTTCTAGGTACCAAAAAGCAAGTACCAGAGTCAGTACCATGCAGTTGAAAAGCAACTTTTGGTGAACATCATGCCCATTAAATATAACCAGAAGACTACATCTCATCTGCGGACAGTATGAGATCAGTCAGTAAAACATCGACTCAGAAAGAGTGTCCCCAGACTTTTGACGGGCAGTGTATTGCTGACACACACACACACACACACAAACACACACACAGAAGGAAAGAATGAGTAAGAGCTGGAAAAATGTGTTTCACAGTGATTAACGGTTATTAACAGTATTTCAATGTTAAATGGATGTTGGGCTCCTGCCCTGCAAAGTGCCTTCACTTATACTGATGTTTCTTGTTGTTGCTGCTGTTGCTTTACAAAAAAAAAAAAAAAGATGAATACTGTGTTTTTTAACTCTTAACTTGCTGAAATTTAATAAATGTTTTATTTCTCATTCTCAAGAATCACATTCGTCAGTTGATTACCAGGATCTTTGGTGAACCAGGTGTGTTTGAGATGGAAAAAATACTTTTTTGCCAGTTAATTTTGACCAAAAACTTTATGTATGTTGTCTGTGCAAATGTGAAATAAATTCTGGTTATTTTAGGTCGTTTCTTGCGTCTCAGTTATTGTGACTTGGTCTGGTGTTACTGTTACGTGCGACGGTACGTTTGTTTCCTGTCTCCTTCTCTCGTTGTATCTTTCTCTCTTTTTGTGCTTGGCGCTCTGTCTCTCTCTGACTCTCTTTAGGACGACCCCATGTTACGATTGCCATGTGGACTGCAGGATGATTGGCTGATCCCTGTCACCTCCCTGTGGTGGTTCACAGCTGGAACTCCCACCTCCCCGTCCTTAAGAGGCCGCCAGAATTTGATGGTGAGAGGAGAGAGGAGGGAGAATTTTTGGCTCCGTTAATGAAATCTGTTCGAACTGCTAGTTATTCGTGTCTTGTTCTGGCGGGTTGGGTCAGGGTAGTGTTTTGGCTATACATAGTGCATCACTATAGGAAACTCTCTGTTAGACACACCAGGTAAGAGGCAGACACCAGCCCTTGTAAGTTTTGTTTTGAGTTAGAACAGTATAGGTTAGCTAGGGTTTTGTTTTGGTAAAAGAATAGGATAGAACAAAATCACACTGTTAAGGTTTAGGGACGTTTTGTTCTGTTCTTTCCTTTGGTGTCGTCATTAGGCCCATTCTGTTTTTATATCTATATCTGTTGTCTTGTCTGTACATAGTGTTATTGTTTTGTATGTGTAATCACCAGTAGTTTATATTTTGTATATACACCTCAACACATTATTTGAAACATATTCTTGTCTCTGAGACTGTTTCCTGTGTCTGGTCGTCTGTCCCTTAAACTCCATCTCATATCCCTGGTCATAACAGTTATAAATGTGCAAAGGCGAGAAAATATGTGGTCCTGTCAACCTCAGAACTTATTCAGTCATTAGAGATTACGAATAATTTATAGTGGTAATTAAAGAACAGGTAAAAACTCAATAGTGTAGACAGCCATTCAAATGGCTGTTCAAATGGCAGTAAATGGTAATGAATGATGACATTATGGACAAAAATATTGGGACACATTACCATTACACCAGCAGGGACTTTAATGACATTGCATTCAAATACATAGACTATCAAATTAGGTTGGTTCCCCTTTCTGCTATAATTAATATTCTACTATTTGCACTTCTAATTAGATGTAAAACTGCAATTTGTTGGACCTGTACTTTTACTATGCACAATGACAGTAAAGTTGGATCTAATCTAATCTAATCTAAAATAACAGCTTCCACTCTTCTTGGAAGGCTTTCCACAAGATTTTGAAGTCTCTGTGGGAATTTGTGCCCATTCATTCTGTCTCCGGCTCTTACGAGGGAAACAAGTGCAGGGTTTCCACTAATTCAGAGGAATGGTGAGTTGTTTTACATGATAATGAAAGTATTGTTGTCAGTGAAAATATTGTTTTACATGATACCGGTCCATGGCGCAAAAAAGCTTGGGGACTGCTGTTGTAGAGCATTTATGAGTTCAAGCACTGATGTTTAACGAGAACGTCTGGCTCACAATCTCTGTTCCAGTTCATCCTAAAGGTGTTGGATGGGGTTGAGGTCAGGACTCTGTGTGGCCAGTCAAGTTCTTCCACACTGAACTCATCCAGCCACGTCTTTATGGAGCTGCTTTGTGCACTGAGACACAGTCATGCTGGAATAGAAAAGGTTCTTCCACAAACTGGGTCCCCAAAGTTGGAAGCATGACAGTGTCTAGAATGTCTTGGTCTGTTGAAGCATTAAGATTGTCTTTCACTGGAAATAAGGGGCCTGACCTGAACACTGAAAAACAGGTGTCCCAGTACTTTTGTCCATATAGTGTAATTATAGGCTTACAATGTTATAATAAATAGACAAATATCTGTGACAAACATCAAACTTTTTACACTCAGGAGTCAGTGGTCATGCGCGTGGAAGTACGTGACAGGTGTTTCTAATAAAGTGGCCATTGAGTGGAAGCCGAAGGTTGATGTTTCTAATAAAGTGGCCCCTGAGAGGAAGCACACTTATCAGATTTAGTTAAAAACGCACTGATGGTCACTGTGGCTGTACGATTTCTATATCCCTAACCAAGGTATCTTAAGGTAACAGGGTGAGAACCTTGTGTTAAGCTGGAGCTTCAGGAACCATTAACGCATGTCTGCCCCTGACAGTATTGAGAAAACTATGACATTTTCTGAAGTAAACTTTTATAAATTGCAGGGTATGTAAATCTCAAACCATCAACTCATGAACTATCTGATTAGTGGAAATAATTGGACTCTTCCATGCTAATTTGTCCTCTTTGGAGGACACCCGTCTCAATTTCATGTCTCCATCGTGCAGAGAGCAGCATTTGTTTTGGCAACAACATGAAGTCTCGCTCCACGCTGAGCAGCACTGACGGATCTCATGCATATTCAATCACACTCCCACATCCAAAAATTCAAAAGTCGTAGAACATTTCTTAGAGCAGCTGCGGGTTATAAAAGGTTGGAAATTCAGTTGCCATCAACCTTCCCCTATTAGCTCATGAAAAGGGAAACCCAGAGTGTTTCACTCGCTATCAGTAGCTAGATGTTAGTCTAAGACTGCTAGAGTGACTAAAGTAAGCTCATCTAAACCTCACGGTTAAGTTCTCACAGAGTCTGAGCAAAAACTGTAAAGAAAATGTATGAAATTGAGAAGTAAATAATTACATAAAGCAAATGATGCTGATGTGTAAGGATTTTCAGAGTAACGTTTCTTAAAATGAACAAAAAAAAAGTAAATTGTGTTATATGTTCTATTTGTGCAAATTGCATTAATATATGATGATTAATGGTAGTTATAGCCTCACAGTGATATGATAAAAAGTCTTTCTGTGGCAAACATCAACATTTTTATACTCAAGAGGCAGTGGCCAGTGAGCGCAAACACAAGGTAGGTGTTTCTAATAAAGTGGCCATTGAATGGAAGTGCAAGGTAGGTGTGTCTAATAAAGTGGTCAGGAAATTGAAGATAAAACACAAAACAAATTCTTAGCTGAAATTGAAATTCTCTGAAATTCCAATTTCAATGCAATGATTTTTTTCTGTCTGATTTAGATATATTTGCTTATTTTTGGGCTAGTTTGCTTATTTTAAGAAATATTATTCAGTAAATAATGTGTACCCATGTAACATGCCTGGTCAGCGGCCGCATGAGGTCGCCCTGGCCTGGCTTGACTTTTATTTTGATATTGTGTTTGTGTGTGTGTGTGTGTGTGTGTGTGTGTGTGTGTGTGTGTGTGTGTGTGTGTGTGTGTGTGTGTGTGT
>JBBJLS010002359.1:0-7500 GCA_037577275.1 Bryconaethiops microstoma
CCCCCCCCCCCCCCCCTCCCGCCCCTTTCTGCAGATTTTCCCCAACCACTTGTGGGCAGAGACTATCCTCAAAGTTACATTTGTGCATTTTTGTTTTTTATGGGGATTTGCGTGTGACACCACTTTTTAAATCCCCCATAGCAGTTTTTATTATTGCATGTTTCTTTAAATAACCTTTGGTTCTACATGGCATAGGAACACCAAACAAAGCTCAGCATGGCATCTGACACATTGAGCACCAGGGGAACTTCCATATAAGCAGTGGTTTGCCCGCATGACAGTGAGTTGCCATTCGTTGCGATTCCGGCACAGAGAGGAACCATTCAACCAGACAAAGAACAATTTAACAATTTACCACAGTTTATGCATTCAAATGGTTCTCCTTGCAGTGCTATAGAACCATTCCTATTCTATTAACATAAAACTACTGCCACTATCAAAGAACCCTCATAGAACCGTTTTCTTGGGTGTAATTTGAACTCAGCCATTGTTTTGTTTTATGCCATTTGTTCAGTTTTTTTTTCCTGTATAAAGTTTGGAGGGAATTACTTCAGTAAGAATTCCGTTAAGAGTGAACATAAACTCTCAGGTATCGGATCATAGTGCAATAGCATCCTGTGATTTAGGGAAAGAGTACACTATTGTAAAATAGGTTATCGTTTGCTATTAGGTAAATGGTAAAGTAAGATAAGGTACTCTAAGGGAAGGTATGGGATGGTAGTAGCCACGTAGGGTAAAACACATCACTGTGAACCTGCTGACCACAGAGTTGTATGTTCAAACTCCCCACTTTTTACCATTGTGTCCTTGAGCAAGACACTTAACTCTCAGTGTCTCCAGGGGGACTGTCCCTGTAACTCATGATTGTAAGTCGCTCTGACTAAGAGTGTCAGCCAAATCCCCACTTTGCTTTAAAATTACAGCAATTGTTGAGCTGAGTCACCTGAAACAATGTGAATCACAATTCAAATATTTAATTTGTTTTTATTAACGACATTCATTTGTGTTTCCACTATATGATATTGTGCCAGATCACAATAACACATTTTTAATACGTCTTTAATACACACGGTGTAACAAACGTTTGTGTGCTACATTTCTATAGCATACTGGTTCTGTTAAAAGCAGCACATTTCTTTAACTAGACACACATATGTGTTAAAAACAACACACTTTAATCTTGTAGAAGTGGAAAAAGGTAGAAGTTGATTTGAAGCAAATATTTATTTGAGTTGAATAAAACCAGTTAATCTGTAAACCACAAAAAAAAGTGATTTTTTTTTTTTTTTTTAGGTTAAACTGACAAATATCATTTTTACAGTATCTTTTGAGACTGTACGAAATATTTATTTTATTTCAAGCATGGGTATGAATTAGAGATACCCTTTTTTATTTTATTTATTCTGTTAGGAGCTGAAAGGTTGTTGTCCAGGCGTTCTCGAGGCACAGAGGCCGAGGCATCGTCAGCCCAGACAGGGCTCGACTCTGCGGCCCCCTCGGACAGTCTGGAGCAGCTCCGCTCGCAAGTGGAGGGACTGACCGCGCAGAACGCTGACCTGCTTCTTAAAGTGCAGGTGCAGTCCCAAACATGCACGCACAGTGTGGGAAGATTTGCTGTTGGCTTAACTGTAGCTTTTGCTGCAAAACCATAAACCAACACATATACACCTACACACCCACACAAAAAGAAAGTAGAATAACCAGCCTGCGCTGATTTAGAGTTAAAGGGTGCTTAACGTGGCAAGCAAAGCATAACGCTGAAGCGTAACGCTGAAGCTAACCACAAAGCACTGACCTCAATCTAAAAGAGCATGTGCTGTTAGAGGCTTTCAGGCTCAACTCTCTCTCACTCTCTCTCTCTCTCGCTCTCTCTCTCTCTCGCTCTCTCTCTCTCTCTCTCTTTTTCTCTCACTAACTCTCTCTCTTTTTCTCTCTTTTTCTCTTTCTCTCTCTAACTCTCTCACTTTCTCTCTCTTTCTCTCTCTTTCTCTCTCTCTCTTTTTCTCTCTCTAACTCTCTCACTTTCTCTCTCTTTCTCTCTCTATCTCTCTCTCTCTTTATTTCTCTCTCTCTCTTTTTCTCTCTCTCTCTCTTTCTCTCTCTCTCTCCCTCTCTATCTATCTATCTGTCTATCTATCCATATATATATATATATTTATAAATATGTGTGTGTGTGTGTGTGTGTGTGTGTGTAACCTAATACTCCTATTATACATGGTCAAACTGCACCAAGGGTCTGTGGTTGCCATGGAACAACACAAACAGTGGAATTAGAAATTAAAGTAGATATAAATGAGAGTGATTTAATTCTTATGATAATAGCAGACACTTTCTAAATGTTAATTAGACCTTACAATCTTCCATAAGGCAGCATGAATATACTCACATACTCACACGAACCGTGCTCTATAACAGTTCTAAAACTCTGACGTCTGTTCTGTCCGAGACAAGTGCTCTGGTAAAAATAGACCAGCACCGAGATCTTTCTTAGTGCAGACATGCAAAGTGGGTCATGGAAGATGAGGACTGGGGCAGGAGAGATAGCCAGTATAGGGAGAGCATGCAGTGAAACTTTAACATGTACAAAATCATTGGTACACATGGTTATTGTTTACATTTCACTTCTTTAAATCTTCTTGACTGCTCATGAACTCTTAAGCAGTAAGCCATGACTTCCTGTTTCACTGGAGTATAAATATCAAGCGATATTAAGGCTAAATTCTAGTTATTCATCAACATGGACAATATTGAAGTATACACAAATGAAATGAAATAAAAGTGTGTCGACTTTCAGAAATCAGGTTGAAATGAAAAATATCAGGCAAAAATGCCTGAAAATGTCTGTATGTACCTTTAGGAAGTTTAAAACAAGCAGAGCTGTAGTGAACCTGGCTGGAACAGGATGTATGTTTTTTTGGCATGTAGGAATGTTTGGCTGGAACCTTTTTACCTCTGGTGATGTCTCTTCACTATACCAAGTATCAACACTCAGGATCAACATTTGTTGGTGTCTAGAACAGTTTATAAAAGTCTGCTGGTCCTGATATATCCTAGCACCCAAAAGTTGGTATGGGACTGACCTGCTTCTGCATCAGAATAGAACACCTAAAAAATTAGATGTTCTATTTGACTATGTACTGAAAATGATAGCAGTGCCTTTAATATCTGGAGGGCAATATAAAGTGCACTGGGTAAAGATGAGCAAAAAAGGTTAAGAGAAAAAATACTTGTTTATTAGCTTAACTTTACAGATGTGGGAGAAATCAAAAGAGTGGGCTAAAATATGTTTAGTCCTCCCATTTACCAAGACAGCAGCCTCATATTTTCCTCATATTTTCTTTTATAATTTTCGTATTTCTCATTTGTTTTACAAGATGTTAGCTGTAAAGTCCTCTATGTCCAAGACTTGGCTATTTTCATCTCAGTCAGGATTGTCTTATATTACATTTTTCGACGTTTCTGTTATTTTGGTACATTCCATTGGGACTATGAGTATTCAGTTCAGTTATACAGCGCAAAACCTCATCTTCTTATCTTATTATCCCATTTCTCTAAAACGTAGCTTTACAGGTAGAAGGAGAAACATTCTTAGCTGGCGTTTTTAAATGATGTGACGATCAATGGAGATGCAAGGTTTTGTTCCGACAGTCCCGATATGTTTACATGAAAAATAAATGGTGGCTGAAGATTCCTCATCTGTTCCATTTTCCTGATGTTCCTGTGTGTGGTGCATTCTGCAGATGCTGGAGATGTTTGAGAAGGATGACACGGACATACAGAGCTCCGGCCCCGACTTTGTGCCAGTGGCTCAGTACGAGTCCCTGAGGAGAGAGTTTGAGGAGCTGCAGGAGAAATACTCCGGAGCTCAGGCTGCAGCCGAGGGCTCCAGCCTTGCAGACGAGGACACAAGGTACTGTAGTCACTCTTGAAGCACTTGCAGGTGGAGCACAGTGATTCCAAACCATTGAATGCCAGGGGATGTTCAATGATTATATAGGAAAATCACTAATAAACACTCACTACAATAATTTTAAATGTGATATTCTACAAGAAATACATTATAGAATAACAAGAATGTCAGTTATTGATATACAGGGAGTCCTCGAGTTACGAGGGTCTCGACAGATGACGTTTTGAGTTTACGACGCTCACATGGGTGAACTAGTTTAGTGGCGCGGTGGAAGAATACACAGAATGCGCAGAAGACTCAGTGTTGCGCTGCATGAGTGAGGGAGTACGCTTATCTAAGCGCAAGTGTTCCGTTTGTGTTGCTTTGTTTGGCGACTTTTTTGGCCTTTATCATGGCTTCTGAACAAACTTTTTAACACTCAATTTTGTCATTTTTTTTTCTTAGTTGTGTTTATAGATTTTTACAACTGTGTTAGGTTATTAACTTAGGCTAGCGTGTGTTTCGACTTACACCAAAATCCGGGTTACATCACTGTCGTAGGAACGGATCTCCGTCGTAACTTGAGGACCCCTGTAAATACCTTGGTTGAGATCGTTGCTCAGTGATTGAATTTGCTTAAGAAGGCACATTTTAGGTGATATATAAAAATATTTTATTATAAGGATTTATCCTTAATTTCTTGGTACTCCAGATTCAACCAATGAAAATAGCTATGGCTCTTTTTATCAGGTCTGAGGAGAAGCCTGAAGAGGAGGCCTCAGGTGGGGAGGGAGAGGATAAAGAGGAGAAGTTGAAGGGTCTGGAGGAGCAGCTGGCCCATTCCCAGGCTGAGCTGGAGGAGCTGAGGGAACAGGTGCGGCTGGGGGTTTACTCAGTGGAGGCTGCAGGATTAGCAACTGTCGACCATTCCAAAGCCCAAGGGGACGAGGCACACTCCGATACCCAGCAGCTGATGAAGAGGGTGCAAGAACTGGAGGCGGAACTGGCCAGCAGACAGGCGGAGCCAAATGAGGGTGACCCTGACATGATCCAACAGCTGAAGCAAAGGGTGGAGGAGCTGGAGGCAATTCAGCAGGAGAAAGATAAGGAGAAACAGGGAGAGAAAGAGGAGAGCGAAGTAGTTCAGAGACTGAAAAAACGAGTCAGTGAGCTGGAGGCAATCCTGGAGCAGAGCAGGGGGGCGGGGCCCGAGGAGGCAGGGGGAGCACTGGTGAACGGGTTGCGGGTGAGAGTGGCCGAGCTGGAGGCCGAGTTGAGGGAGAGTGTTCCTCAGGAGCAGTTGGACGAGGTGCGGGTCACACTGGGCCTTCAGCTGGAGCAGCTGGCGCAGGAGAGGGCCGAGGTGGCCTCCAGACTCAACCAGGCCCTGCTGGACCTGGAGAGACTCCGTCCCCCACAGCACACGGACGAATATGAGGAGGATGAAGAAGATGATGAGGAGGAGCGGTCTGAGGGGTCCGAGCCATCCATCGCATCAGGTGAGAATATTTGATGTCCAGTGGGTCGCTTAAAAATAACCCCCCCACCCTTGGACCACAGAATGTATTTTTTTTTGCACCCTCAATTTAGCTACCATCCACAACGGACCCCTCAGTGCCTCAGATGCCTCTTCAGTTTCCGTAGATTCAAAAAAATAGTTATCGTTCTTTTATTTCATATAAATCATTCACTGTTTAGGTATGCAAGATGATAACTTGCTGGCTATAGGATTTAGCTACATCATAACTCCAGTGCAAAATCTAAGGAGCTGACCAACTACTTAACGACTATAAGGAGAAAATTAAGTATATTTGATTTTGGCTTAACTATCACTTCAATCTGATCCAATAATACTATAAAGGCATGTCACTGATTGCAGAGAGTAGCTTCACTGGTTATATCAAAATGAAAATAAGCAGTCATATGAATGAATGTAATATGGATCTGAATTTTATACAGTGATAAATTTGTGAAGTTATTTTGTCCCACATTAAGAAAATAACTTGGTTGGGCTGCCTAGTCTATCCCTTGTTAATATACAGGGTTTTTAAAACCATTTTTTCCTTCCTATCAGAGCACTCGTTAAGGCTGCTGGCTGGTGGACGAACTTTGGCGACGGTGCAGGAAGAACTGGAGGTGGCAAGGCAGGAGGCAGCACAGGCTCTGGACTGTCTGGTAGCTGAGAGGGAGGGACGAGCTCAGGATGCCCAGCAGCTGAGGGATGCCATACCACTGGCCAAACATCAGGAGGCACTTTCTGCTATAGCCCAGCAGCTGGCACAGACAGAAAAGGAGCTGCAGGCTGAGAGGGCCCTTCGTGAACAAGCCCAGACGGAACTGACCAGGCTGGAGAGTGAGCTGCAGGCTGCACAGCAGGGCACGGTCAGCAAGCAGCAGCATGAAAAAATCAAGCTAACTGTCAAGTTTAAACAAGCCATGAACATTCAGAAGAGTAATTTGGCATAAAATGTAGACAAGCCTCCCCTCTCCCTAAATGTAGCCAATCAACACCAAGACATATTGGTGTTCAAAGTTGCATAGCCAAAACAGTAGGATGGATCTTGAAGATGATATTTGTCCATTTCTATTGATAGCATATTCTGTAATGTCGGAAACCTCAGAAGCAAATCAAATTTCAGTCTACTCAACTCAGTCTACTCTTTTAATCGAAAATTGGGCTTGAGGAAGTGTCATGACATAATGTTGTATGGGTAATCCAGGGTTGCCAACATGGGGGGGCGTGGTTGGGTGCTTCTTCAGCTGCCGACGACTCCAAGTCAAGTCAAGTCAAGTCAACTTTATTGTCAATTTTGCCATATGTACTGGACATACAGAGAATTGAAATTACGTTACTCTCAGACCCTAGGTGCATACACGTAACATTAACTACAAGAGGTACAAATTAAAAATGCAATAAATATGCAATAAAGGTACAGTATCATTAGGTGCGCCACCTACCGTAGAGGAGTGTGCATAGGGGGAAACACCTCTCCGCCTGTTCAGCCATGCCTAAGGCATTATTTTCAGCGTGCTCTCGTTCCTTTTGCCTAATCTGTAGTACACAGCCTCACTAAATACACTAAATACAACAGACTGTGTGGATCCACATGCGTACCAGATCCAACAAAATCAAGAGTAAAGATAAGAAAATAATTTTTAGTCAACTAAAACATAAGCCTCAGGTGATTTGAAACTTCTAAATTAACAGCTACTTAAACCACAGACCAGCTAGGAAAAGGTCTGGTAAAGAAAGAGAAATCAAGTCATCAGGTTAAGAGGAGAGGAGATAACTAATACTGCACTCTTTCATTGAGAGTTTTTATGAATCCACACATTCACATGTAATTTTATTCATATAACTTTGTTGGGCATCCTTATTGGAGTTGGTTAACATTCACTTTGTCATTCTTGAGTATATTAAAAACCACAGTAAGGTCTTAAAGTCCACAGTAAAACTGATCTCTTTAAGCTCTCTGAGTGTGTCAGTATTCATACCATGAACTAACCCAGTATGGTGGAACTCAGCGCAGCATGACATTGATTCTCAAGCTCTAAAATGGATATAAGTGTTTTTGCTTTAAAGGTATATGATGAAATATTTAACATTACTT
>JBBJLS010002359.1:12500-16572 GCA_037577275.1 Bryconaethiops microstoma
CTTTCTTGTTTGTTTGCATTTACTCTAATGTTAATTTTGCAAGTAGAAATACACATTAATTAAAACACTGAGAAAATGTCTTTAAACAACTTGTATGAATGTCTAAGACTTTTGCACAGCACTGTATACAAAAGCAGACCATTCATACGTAATTTAAAAGTTATTCAGTATTGGCTTGTTCTAGATAACAGCCGAACAATATGGCAATGGTAAACAACTTACAATACATGTCTATCATGATGTTTAGTTTTTACAAGGTTAACTAACAATGCTGTATCTGCAAGAAAAAATGAATTATAGCTCTTATTATGGAGTTTTTTCCATCCCCTGCATCACTTCTCCCATTTAGTGTATCGCTTTCTTATAAGCTAATCACAGACGCTAATTATTTTAGCTATTCCTTATCTTTTTGGGGGCTTCTAATGGAAAACACACCTGATAATTGACCATTAATTAATTAATTAATTAATTAATTAATTAATTAATTGAACTAATGGAACAAATTTGATTTTTGGTTTTCCAAGGCCTTCAGAATTCACTGCTTGATAAATAATTAACAGAAAACAGATCACACTCGTGGTGCAGCAGAAAATGATGAAGACATGGCAGCCTAGGTGAAAAACTAAACTGGCGCTTTGTTCCCCATATTATCACCATATAGGCACTCAATATGCACAGCTAATCAATAACCACACTCAGCCGAGAGTGATGAATCATTAGCAGCTTGTTTCCTGTGTGCTTGTTTGTCACTGCGCATATAAAGCCCTCGGGCCTTATTAGAGCCCTGTTTGACATTTCAACCTTTAATGAACTCATTATCAGTGTATGTTAATGTCTGTATAGCTGGATATGACTCTATGGCCTGATGCCCGCACCCATCACCCACTGTCTCTACCTATCTGTATCTCTACTGGCCTTTCTCTCGCTATCGCTATCTGTGTGTGTGTGTGTGTGTGTGTGTCTATATGTGTGTGTGTGTGTGTGTGTGTGTGTGTGTGTGTGTGTGTGTGTGTGTGTGTGTGTGTGCGTGTACCTCGTGAAAGTGTGTATCTCCGTGTGTGTGTGTGTTTGTGTGTGTGTGTGTGTGTGTATGTGCGTGGAAGTGTGTGTGTGTGTGTGTGAGCAAGCAAGAGAGAGAGAGAGGGTGAGAGAGTGAGAGAGCGAGAACACTTAGTGGAAAAAAGGGTGAGAGATAAAGAGAAAAAGGAGAGAAATAAAAAGGGTGAGAGATAAAGAGAAAAAGGAGAGAGATAAAAAGGACGAGAGAGACAGAAAACTGGGGAAAGAGAGTGAGAGAGAGAGCGAGCGATAGATGAAAGAGAAAGCAAAAGAAGGAGGGATGAAGAAGAGCCAGAAAATGAGAGAGACAGAAACAATGAGACATAAAGGAATGAGAGAGAAACAGAGGGGAAAACCAGTCAAGTAGACTCGGAGAAAACAAAGGAAAGAAAAATGTGAGAGAAAAAATGAAAGCGAGAGATATAAAGAGTGAGTGAGAAAGGGAAAAAGGGCTAGATGGGATGGGGGGGGGTACTGGCACTCTACCAGGCACCAGCTGGCGGCTCGCTTTAGCCTGGCGTCCCTCCTGCATTCATTTGTTTATACACGGAACGCAGCGTCTCATTAGGAGGGCCGGACAGGACGAGGTGGGACGCGTTTATCTCCACTTCCTAAATACGTGACTTGGATTTCACACCCAGGTTCTAACAGCAGTCCCACTATTTAAAACTGTGATACCCTGTGAACTTAAGAATAGACTACTTTAAGTCTTGGCTGGAAAAAAAGAAGCAATGGCATGATGCAGAAAAAGACAAGAAAAATGGTAATTGGCGTAGAATGCATTTAATGAACTTCCACCAATACAAAATAGCAGCAAAACGGCACTAACTACTCTGCAAAAGACTCGGGCACCCGAAAAAAATTATACTTAAAAGCTGTTTACAACTGGACACTAGTGTTAAGACACTCAAATTACAGTAAATAAGTATTCACTGACCAATCAGAAAGCAGTGATGCAGTCATGATCCACTAGTGGGCGCTGTGGGCAGCAGTCGACCAGTCAAGGTCAGTGCCTAAAATAGTTGAACCCTTGCTGTAACTGGACAGTGCTGTTTGATAAGCTTCGACTCGACCGATCTGCAACCTGACTGCCTCCACCACCTAACGCCCTTCCACCAGATGCAGACATGCAAATACATCAAATACAGCATTTACACTTTACTTTTCCCAGTCACTCTCCACACGGCAACGAAGTGCTCAGCTGGTATCTTGTTTCTTGTCTGTGTGTATCCCCTCTTCCCCCCTGGTTTATATTTACATTAGCCTTTAGTGTTAACTTGGCTTTAATCCACTGTCTTGCTATTGTTTTAGCTTATGTTCGCATTCTGTTTAGCCTTAGCCTTAGCTTATCTTTGTTTTTCCCAAACACAGCAAACAGCTGTTACCACTCAACTACTACCCCAGAGGAAGACTTCACTACTCACAGCAGTCTTTTCTTTGTCGCATTAGAAATAAAACATAATCTGAAGATTATTGAGTCTGACTTGTTTCTCCTAAAACCCCTTTAGGAGAAAAAAGGAGCGAAAGAAAAAAAATCAACTTGAGACAGACGTTCTTCTGCTGTTCTCATCGGTTCTCAGGTTCTTCTCTTTAACAACATTATGGATCAAAATTGTCTGACTTTGGGAGTCGAGACTTGAACTTGTTTACTACTTTAGACTAGTGTTAAGACAGTAATATTACAGTAAATACAAATAACATTAAGTGTCATTACAGTAATTTGTGGTTTTAATTGTAGCAAGGTGTTCACTTAACCATTTCCAGACCTCTTTACTCATGGAAGCCCAGTATTACTTGTAGCCCCATCAAATACTTGGTAAGGCTCTTTTTACTTAATTGGATTAAATAAGATGTGTTGATTATCAAATGTTATGAATCTACACAATGGAACCAAACCTCTGTTCTTCTAAGCAGGTCACAAAATATCAACAACTTGATCATTTTTACTGCTTTCTTGTGTGCTTACATTTATTCACTTGTGTTTTTGCTTGCATTTGCCCAGCACTGTATAACGTTGACTCATCATTTTCCTCCCACTACCTCTGGACCTCTGGTGTAAGGGTACTGGACTCACCACTCACAACTAGAAACTGATTATTTTAAGCTGCTGTGGATCTGCAGCAGCTCCACCAACAGGTTGTAAGGAAAACAACCGGCTGAAATGAGGCTGATTTATCTCTAGCCCAAGCTGTGGGTTCACATAGATCTACATGCTTAACAGAACACACCAGTTCTGCTTCTAAATCAGAAGAGCTCGGCCTGCAGAGCTTCCTCAAAGCTCCCGCTCTCTTCCCACACATCACCACCTTTAATCTAGTCTTGCCTAAATCACAAAGATACTAGATAGATAGATAGATAGATAGACAGATAGACAGATAGACAGATAGATAGATAGATAGATAGATAGACTGACAGACAGACAGACAGACAGACAGAAATATGTATGTTGTTTTATCTTGTTGGAGTATTTAAATATTATTTGTTCAATAAGGTGGAAATTCCACCAGCAAAAATCCCTACTGTTCACTCTGCCCAGACGTCTCAAGCGAAAACATGTTTCAGCAGCACCAAATCCACCGTGACTGTTGTACTGCTGCTGATTCCGATCCTCCTGTGTCTGAGCGTCCTCGCAGGATGCGGGCTGACGGGCAGGAACGTGGCCTCAGGCAGGGGTTTGATGCCGGCGCAGCTGGACCCTCGAGGAAATCTTTTCACGGCTAGAATTTCTTTTCATCCTTTTTTCTTTTGCAACTATTGTGACTCACTCTCTGGACAGTGAAATAACATGTGCTGCTAGACACCTGCTGCAAATTCGCATGGCTGTATGTATGTGTGTGTGTATGTATGTGTGTGTGTATGTGTGTGTGTGTGTGTGTGTGTGTGTGTGTGTGCGTGTAGATTTGGGGTTGCACAGACTAGTAGTCTAAAAACACTTCTCCACAGCTCTACAGGAACCGTTCTGTATCTAAACTGTACTGTGACGGTACTGAAGTTGTATCAGGTTCTGATGTTC
>JBBJLS010002369.1:0-37225 GCA_037577275.1 Bryconaethiops microstoma
AGTTTAGTCCCACCCACTCAGTCTACAGCAGTTTAGCACCACCCATTCAGTCTACAGCAGTTTAGCACCACCCATTAAGTCTATAGCAGTTTAGCACCACCCACTCAGTCTACAGCAGTTTAGCCCCACCCACTCAGTCTACAGCAGTTTAGCACCACCCACTCAGTCTACAGCAGTTTAGCCCCACCCATTCAGGCTACAGCAGTTTAGCACCACCCAGTAAGCCTACAGCAGTTTAGCACCACCCACTCAGTCTACAGCAGTTTAGCCCCACCCATTCAGGCTACAGCAGTTTAGCACCACCCAGTCAGCCTACAGCAGTTTAGCACCACCCACTCAGTCTACAGCAGTTTAGCACCACCCACTCAGGCTACAGCAGTTTAGCCCCACCCACTCATTCTACAGCAGTTTAGCACCACCCACTCATTCTACAGCAGTTTAGCCCCATCCTTTCAGGCTACAGCAGTTTAGCACCACCCACTCATTCTACAGCAGTTTAGCCCCACCCTTTCAGGCTACAGCAGTTTAGCACCACCCACTCATTCTACAGCAGTTTAGCCCCACCCATTCAGACTACAGCAGTTTTTTTGCATGATGCATAGCACAGCAAATCAGAACAGAGACACTGTAACAGGAATAGCCTGTTTGCACTACACTCAAGAACATCACCAGGTTTTCAGCTCACAAAGGAGATTGAAAGGGTTTTTAATCAGTCCTTAGCAGTGTCCAGTCAGGAAAAATATAGTACAGTAATCCCCCGCTTTTCGCAGGGTTACGTTCCAAGAGCACCCGCATATAGTGAAAAACTGCGTTGTTGTGTTTTGGTTTAAAAAATGCATAAAAGTGCCTATTTTTATAGTGTAAACCCTAAATATGATCCCAAATATACTCCCCAAACACTTTCATTTCATTTTAAACTCAGTTTAATACATTACCCTTAATGGAAATGTAAAGATAAACCCATAACCGTACTGGACAGTTTACACTGAACTCCTGAACTGATATTACTGCTGTACAGACTGCACTGTAATTCATGCATGGGCCTTTTCTTTGGTATAAGCAGGGTAAATACAGTAATAATTTTTTTTTGTAATAAATATACAGTAAAATGTAGGAGTAATCACCAATCATTTTTACAGTTCAATAATTTACTGTTCATCCAGCGGCGAGTTGTATTGTTGTGACTCACCAGTTAAAGCGGACACTGGACAGCTACTGAGCTCAACAGCCGCTTTTAATGTAATTTACAGTAATAAAAATACAGAGCTTTAAGAAGGACAAAATGAAAAACAAGAGGAAAAACAAGCATTATTGACCATCCCAAGGCAGCTGGAACTGCAGCTGAATTTATGTTAAAATTCATGTTACAAAATTAGTAAATTATATTTTTCTTAATAATTTAGCACTAAAATACATGAAGAATTATATATTGTTAGGTTTTAAGAAATGACTGAATTCGAAACACTAAGTTCATTTTAAATTCAGCTTAATACATTACCCTTAACGAAAATGTATATGGGGTGGACTGGAAAAGTCCAGAACGGCCATCTGTTGCACAGCAGAACGAATGTCTCGGCCCAACGGCTGCGCACCGGACGACCATTCTGGACTTTTCCAGGAGCGAGAGAGAGAGAGAGAGAGAGACAGAGACAGATATTTAAATTCAGCGCGGCTGAACCGACAGATTGCGAGTCTGCCCCTGTATACATTTTCATTAAGGATAATGTATCAAGCTGAATTTAAAATGAAATCTCGGGTTCCCGAACCACAGTTATCGGCCTGTAATTCGCGCCCAAGATGCGACCAGGATACTGAGCTGCATTGCCAGAATGTGCAGGGCGTTTGAGCGGCATAAGGCTTTTAGAAGAACGAAACGAAAACAGGATAGCAGGAGGGCAGCAGCCAATAACTGGAAATTTAGCTGACTTTATATTTGGATTACTATTTATGTTATTAGTAAATTCTATATTTTTAAAATAATTTAGAACTAAGATGCATAAAAAACATACTGCCATGAAAAAAGCAAAAAAATATTTAGAATATTTGCAGTTTCTGCATTATTGTGGAGATTTCTGCGTATTGTGGAGAGTTCGGTTCTCAGAAAAAATCTGCGTGTGACTGAATCTGCAACTCCTGATCCACATAAAACTGCATTACTGTATATCTTTGACTGGGCCCCATGCTTGCCTGGCCTAAATTCAATAGAACACCTCTTGAACATTAAGCTTTGGTCCATCTGATGCCACCTGATTGCATCTCAGACTGGTGTGGGGGTACCATCATTAATAAAGGGTTGTTGTGATTCAGAGATTGATGGAGACAGTGGGTACTTGTAGGCCTCACAAAGTAGTGAGACATGAAATACAGGGCTGCCAATCAATTGGCAACTGGGTTAACCCACTTAATCACCCGAAAGTCACTTATGAACAACCTGGTCCTTGGCCCAGTCCGCATTCAGCAGCAAGGCCCGTTGAGCATGAGTCCACACTTGCTGAAGTCAACGCACAACCATGTTTACTGCAGGTACTGGTCCATTGGGTTCCTCCGAGGGAAACCATGACATTCTTGGATGACATTCTTGTAGCAAAAGTGGTTAGTTGATTAAGGGCCAGTACAGCCTAAAGCAGGCATTGAATCCAGGTGGTATCATTGGTTGAGCAGTAACACCGAGGTATTTATCTAACTCCTGGTTGATCCGTTCAGTTTGGTCATTAGACTGGGGATGATAACCAGACATGAGGCTGACAGAGACCCCTAGTTGCTTCCAGAAGTGACGCCAGAAACGAGTGATAAACTGGGGGCCTCAGTCTGATAAAATGTCTATGGTCCATGGTGTGTTCATGTCTAACAGAATGGTCAGCCTACACTTTACACTCAATCTGGAGTACCCGGAGGAGGAGGTTCTGTTTGTTGTGCTGCCAAAATATCATTTGATGGGAGCCACGATGCAAGACAAAGGGCAGATGGACTCTGGGGCAGGTTCTGCTTGGTTGCTGATGAACTGATGAGAAAGAGTGTCCGGTTTAGAATTTTTAGAGCCTGGCCAATAGGAAGAGGTAAAGTTGAATCTCGTGAAGAATACAGCCCACTGTATTTGGCATGGGTTAAGATGACAGGCTTCCCTGATGTACTCTAGATTTTTATGATCTGTCCACGTTAGGAATGGGTTTTGAGCCCCCTCCAGCCATTCTTCTAAAACCAATTTGATGGCTAATAGCTCCCTGTTACCTACGTCATAATTTTTCTCGGCTGCCATGAGACATGTAGAAAAAAAGGCACAGGGGTGAAGTTTTTGGTTCGATAGAGACTGTTGTGATAACACAGCACCCACTCCAGTGTCAGACGCATCCAGTTCCACAATGAACTTAAATCTCTTTTTCAGGTCCTTGAAATAGTCTTGGAGAGTTTCTGAGGAACGAGGTTAAAGGTGCAATGACTGAACTGCAGTTTCATTACATATACATTTACAGCATTTAGCAGACACTTTTATCCAAAGCGACTTCCATTCCCTAACTACAGGGGACAGTCTCACTGGAGCAACTTGGGTTTAAGGGTCTTGCTCAGGAACCCAGTGTTGGCATACTGAAGGTAGGATTCGAACCCATGACCTTTTGGTCCAAAGGCAAGTATCCCACCCACTAGGCCCGCTTCATTAGAATCCGCTTCATTAGAATCATTGGTAGAAGTCTGCGAACCTGAGAAACCTTTGAAGCTGCTTGATCATAATGGGGGTTTGCCAGTCAATTTGGCAGGGTCCATTGCAATACCATGAGGGCTTACTGGAGGAATGTGGTTTGTATTGTATGAAACTGTTTCACATATAGACGATTTTCAAGGAGTCTTTGGAGGACATGTTGTACATGGGCTCACCAATCTGGAGAGTAGTATATCATCCAGATAGACGAACACAAATCTATGAAGAAAATCACGGAGATTCACGAGGGCTTGGAAAACTGCTGAACAGTTTAAAATTTCGAAAGGCATCACAAGGTATTCATAATGTCCGCTTAGGGTGGAGTCTTCCACTAATCCCTCTCCCTCATATGCATCGGGTGATAAGCACTCTGAAGGTTGAGTTTGGCTCCAGTGAGACATTCCAAAGCAGAGTTGAATAGGGGTAGTGGGTATTTGGTTTTAATGGTTATCTGATTGAGTTTTCTATAATTGATGCACAGGTGTAGTCCACCATCTTTCTTCCCCACAAGGAAGAAAGGAGCAGCTGCGGGAGAGATGGATGGTCAGATGAGTTTTTTTAGGGCTTCTTGAATTAATTCTTCCATTTCCCGTGTCTCTGGTTGTGAAAGGGCATATAATCTTCCTCAAGGAGGTGTGGTCTGTAGGGGGTCAGTAGCACAGTCTTAGGGGTGATGAGGGGGAAGGGGAGAAGCCTTATCCTTAGAAAAAACAGCTGCCAAATCATGATATTCTGGGAGTACTTCAGAGAGGTCAAGGGTAGGTTCTATAGGATCACAGAGGAGGTATAGTTCAGAGCACAGAACAAAGTAAAGAATAATCCACGGACCAAGGGAGGTGAGTTCATAAGTATGTGAGTTACGTCCATGTGTAGATACTGAGCCGGAACTTATTTTGCCCAAAACGTCTCTAAACATTGGTTTTGCAGCAGCCATGTAATCACTCTTCACATGTGGTTTAATGAAAAATCATCAGCCTTTTATTTGAGCCTTTCATGGATATGTGTGTCACGCCGGACATCCGTCCGGAAGAAGGAGGCGAGACCCAGGCGCGAACTTCCATGAAGGTATACTTTATTAACAAAACTAAACAAACAGAAAAAGGCTCAAGGGCCAGGCAATAACAAAACTAGGGAAAAGGAGATAGAGGAGCAAACGAGGTTGAGCAGAGAAGAGTAGAGAGAGAGACGAGTAATTAGTCAGATCGGGGAAGGAGCAGAAAGGGAGAAAGGTAGATTCAGATAGAGAGTCAGAGAGAGAAGTAGATGGATTGATAGAGAATAGTGTAGAGAAGGTAGACAGAGAGTAGAGTAGAGTGAGCATAGATGAGAAGTCAGTAAAGATGAGGGCTTGGTCGCAAAATGCTTCCGTGCCCCTCCTAGGAGCACGGGCAGTTTAAATACATACAAGAGAGGGCAACTAATGAGTCCCAGGTGAGTCGAACCACTGATTAGTGTCAGCTAATTCTAATCTGTCCAAGTCCTAGGTTGCCCTCTAGTGGTCACGGACCGGAACCGTGACAATGTGCATTGTCACCTCACCCATGGTTGGGCGCGAGTGGTTCGCTCCACCTGTTTTCAGGTACTAATAAGTGGTTTTAGTAGAGAGCGATTGTATCCAGACATGGTTGACTGGTTAGGATACTGGACTGCAGTCGAAGCATGAGGAGTTATTTTTTTCTTTTAACACAAACTTTTTTGGCCATTAAACCAATACTTGGGTGCCTCACTCTTTGTGCAAATGTTTGGGTACACACTCCAAAATTGCTCATTTAATTGGTCTTAAAAAATTAAAATGTGCTCTTTGGGTAAAAGTATTGACACCCCTCTAACTGTGAAATATTGTCTTTCTGAGCAATGTTGTTACATTAAGTCTCACCTGTGAAACCATAGTAACCACCTTACAACACTTTAGGAACATTAGAACATTATAGCAACCACCTGCAGTGCCATTGTAACCACCTAGCACCATAGCTACTATAGTTACCATACCAACCGCACAATCACACTTCGCATTTTCTCATGGAAATACATCTAATTTATGTGATTGCTTCAGATCCTAACGTTAGCCCATTTGAGGCCGTATCTGAACTTGTCTGGGTGAAGATTGTGTCTGTAGGACAGTAAAATATGATTGGGTGACAGGATAACTTAATCAGTGTGTTTTGTGATGAACAGGGATTTGTCTCTCACTTTTTGTGAGGCTTTTTGACGTTATTTTTGAAAAAGGTTCTGCACCATCCTGGTTCCTGGTTAGTTTAGAAATTGTACTAAACAGAAACCTGGGATTATTTTATTAGTTTTAATGAGGGATGATAAATAGGTTGAGTGTGCTGTGGTAAGTTCTCTGTTGTAGTCTCTAAGGTTCTCCTTCCACATTATGCTATCCACATTAACACCAAGACTCAAGATTAAGTAAAGTTTGTGACCAAAGCAGTGAGTAGGACGTGTTACATGTTGGGTGAAGCCAACCGTATCTAGAATTGAAATGCAACTTTTAGAGGATTCTGTTCTTTTTCAAAGTGAATATTAAAATCACCAATAATTAAAGGAGAATTACCAAGGACCATCTAAATCATGGACACCACCTGTTTAGTGTGCAGCCCTCCAGGAGATACAGAAGCATCATAAGTAGAACCAGCAGACTGAAAAACAGCTTCTTTCTGTAAATCTCTTATGTGCAATCATAAACATGATACACACACACACACACACACACACACACATATATATATATATATGTGTGTGTGTGTGTGTGACCTGTGTAGCCTGTCCCCTGCTTACGGTGGCATTTCTCAGTGTTAGTGCCTGACTGTATAAACTGCCTCTATGCACCTCTAAAGATCGGTCTATCTATCTAGGCTCATTTAAATAAAATATATTTTTCTCAGATTATGCATACTATTTGTCTTTCACATCATTATTTGTGCTATAAACTGACTGTAAACTATATAAACTGTGTAAACTGAAGAGTAGCATTTTTTTACAAGGCAGAATAATTCAGAACACCGGAACTATTATATTAGGGGGTGTGTTGTAGAACATTTTGCAGAAATTGAAGTCTAAAACTTCTTCTGTTCCAAAAAGTGAAAGTCAGAGTCAGTGAGCTGTGACGACGCTGTTTATTAAGGCAGCTTCGTGATCTTTTGAGAGCAGTGGCCAGTTGCTCTGGCATTAGCATTTCAGTCACATAGGGGAATTAGTTGGATCAATTTTAACTTGTAATGAGATCATAGGCGCATTAATCAGCCATGAAGTGACTTCACCTTAATGAACAAAAAAAGAATCGCTAGTCGCGCCAAGACAACATTTATTTACCAAACATAAACATAGACAAACATAAAAAACAAACACAAAATAAAACAAACGTGAGAAATGATGGGATAGGAAATAAATGATATCGGTAAGATTACTGAAAGTTCAAGTGTTCCTGAACAGCGAGCATAATAAAGCAACACAACCCAGTAACAAACACAGGTTAGCAAATGTGGGGTCAAACTTGCACCAAGATTATCAAAATTGAGAAAGAAGTTGTTTACTTATGCACTGGTTCGGAGGGAGCAGAGTTTCAGGCTTTGGTCTCCATGGAGTTGTTGACCTTGAAGTTCAAAGGAGATGACGTTGTTCAGAAGTTTCAGAGTTGTAGGTCTTGAAGGAGAGGAGCTGAATGAAGTTGCAGAGTTTCAGCTGTGGGTCATGGGGCATGAAGCAGTGGTGAGTTCGGTCCCATCGTTGTCGGTTTCAGAGTTGGAAGCAGAGTTGAGATGCCAGGGAACAGAGTACGCAAATCTCTGTCCCCAATCTCCCCCAATTCTCTTTGGAACTCAGTGATTTAAATAACCAGAGAGGGGGCAGATTTTCAACTGACCAATTGGAAGACAGCTATTTGGTGCGCAGGAAAAGGGGAGGAGGGCCAGTTTATGATCTATCCCAAAGCATGGAACTCATTGTTAGAATAAAGAATAAAGTTCCATAACTTTTACACAGTTCATAATTGTGACTTGAGACTTGTAGTTTTGGGTTCGTGGTGATCAGAGCCTTGTAATAAGACCAATATATATATACACACACACACACACACGCACACACACACACACACACACACACACACAGTGGTGTGAAATACTGTTTGACCCCTTCCTGATTCCTCATTTATTTCCATGTTTGTCACATTTAAATGTGTCAGATCATCAAACAAATTTAAATATTAGACAAGACAATTAAATACCAAATGCGTTTTTTAAGTGAAGGATTTTATTATAAAGATTATTATTTTGAACTCGATGAGCGAGAACTACCCGACAGCTTAGAAGGGATGATCTAACTATGTTTGCACATTGACCAGCGCATGAACTCTCACCTGATGCCAGCCCCTCGTAGCCTGCTGCCGGCAAGTCCCCGGCCCAAGACCACCAACAGCCTGGAACCTTCACCTCTGTCACCTCTGATAGCAATGCTATCGTGAAAGTCTTTGTGTCTATTGTGCCTCCCCTGGTCACCATCGTGCTGTCTGCCCTCTCCATCCGGAAAACGACCAGACCAAGTGAATAGAGGGAGGAACTCACCTGGTACGTCCTCTCCAATTTTCTGGATTACCTACCATTTCCTGCTTTACTGTTCAGTTGGGCCACAAATGGATCGTAGTCACTGCCTTTGTTGATTCAGGGGTGGCTGGCAATTTTATCGTCCATGCTTGCGCTGCACAGCTGGGTTTGGAGATAGAGGCGTTATCCCAGGAGACTATCATTCTACATTACTCACCTCACTTCAACTCCCATCATACTTGGACACCCCTGGTTACTCCACCATGACTCTCTTATCTCCTGGACACAATAAAAGATCCTTACATGGGGCCCGATCTGTCAGGAGCTCTGTCTCCAGGCAACGGCTGGGATGTGCTCAGGTGAGTCCGGCGTCCCCGACCTCAATGCGGAAACCATTCCCGTCCCATCCTGTGACCTGTTAGAAGTTTTCAGTAAGAGTAGAGCCATTCAGTTACAACCTCATAGGCCCTACGACCTCTCCAACAATCTCCAGCCAGGCACGGTACCACCCGCAGTCATCTTTACACTCTGATGAACAGAAGGCCATGGAAGAGTACGTGTCAGAAGGACTTTGCCAAGGGACCCTATGCCCTTCCTCTTCTCCTGTGGCTGCGGGGTTCTTCTTTGTCAAAAATAAAGACAGGGGTCTCCGCCCCTGCGTCAACTATCAGGGACTGAATAAAATCACAATCAAGAACTGTCATCCACTCCCGTATACCAACACCCTGGACGCCCTCTCTGGTGCTGTCATCTTCACCAAACTGGACCTTCACATCAGGGAGGGCAACAAGTGGAAGACAGCTTTTATAGCTCCCACCGGCCATTATGAAACCTTGGTTTTGCCTTTCGGCTTGTGGAATAGTCCGGCAGCTTTTCAGCAGTTCATAAATAATGTCGGGTCACTGGTGCTTTGCATATTTAGATGACATCCTTATCTACTCGAAGACCATGGAAGAACACATTCAGCATGTCAGGGCAGTTTTAAGGAGGTTGCTGGCCCATCAACTGTTATGTAAGTTGGAGAAATGAGCTTTCCACCAATGCTCCACCACATTTCTTTGGTTTGTCATATCCTCTCAAGGTGTAGCCATGGATCCCCAGAAGCTGGACACTGCATATTTGGCCTCTACCCAATTTGCTTAAGCAGCTACAGTGTTTTCTGGGGTTTGCGAATTTCTATAGACGCTTCATCCAGGGCTTCAGTTCAGTTGCGGCACCTCTTACTGCCCTCACCAAGCCACCCAGGACATCAATTCATCTCACTCCAGAAGCCACCAAAGCCTTTCAGCATGTCATCTCTCGTAACACTGTACCCCAGAATCTCAATGTCCTGAGGGCCGCCCTTCAGGAAGAGTGGGATGCCATGCCTCAGCAGCCAATAAGTTGACTTGTGAACAGCATGAGACATCATTGTCAAGCTGTAATTGATGCTCAAGGGCACAAGATTTGTTATTGAGACATTGACATCTTTTGTACTAAAGTACTGGCGTTATGCATGGCCATCTGAAACAGCATCTGCTAGATAACATGGGTGATGCTAGCACTGCAGGCAGTCGTCCAGTCCAGAGGACACCGAGTAGCTTTACAGAAAAGCCTCTGACTGATAAGAAAAAACAGCAGATCAGAGATCTGCTTGTTAATTTAATCTTTAAAAATGGTTGCTGTACAAGGTGAAGGCTAGTGTTACAGAGAACTTCAATAAAAGTTGCTCATCGTGGGACGTCTGTGTCTGTGTGATGATGTCATCAAACAACTTGTTGACTTGACTTCGACTTTATTGATGGATATGTCGATCTGAAAAAATCTGAAGTCGTTAATGCCCTAATGTGTATATATATATGTATGTATGTGTGTATGTACGTGTGTACGTATGTTTGTATATACATATCTTTATCCTGTAAATCCTTATACATTATTTATATGCGCTCATTGAAAAAAAATCATTGTATAGCTGTGTATACAATGACAACAAAGATATCTATCTATCTTTCTATCTACAATTTTATCACAGTGTACTGCTAAATTTGCTATAAAGCATCTGAAATCTTGTAAGAACTCTGTATACGGCCCTTGTAGCCGGTAGACAGTAATTAAGGAGAGAGAAATTTTATTTGTATCTAGATTAGTTATGTTAAGGAGTTTCAAAGGACAAGAACTCAAATTTAGTCATCTGTTTTAATACTTAAGGCACTTCTATATATGATTCCTGTGCTTCCCCCTTCCCCCTCTAGGACTGTGTACATAGTTGTAGTCCGGAGGTGTTGTCTCATTTAGAGCAGTTCAGGTTTCTGTAAGGAGTAAGGTATCAAGATTCTTATCTGTTTTTAATTCATTGAGGAGAGCAATTTTAGGAGCGAGCGATCTAATGTTTAACAGTCCCATGTGAAGTCAGAGCCACTGGCCTGTAGTTGCTGGGGATCTGGTTGATCTTTTTGGGGACAGGAACCAGGCAAGATGTCTTCCAGAGGGACGGGACCCTCTGCAGTTTCAAACTCATGTTGAAGATCAGATGTAGAACTCCAGACAGCTGGGCAGCACAGCACCTGAGGGCCCTGGGACTGATTCCATCAGGACCTGCAGCTTTACTAGGATGGAGTCTACACAGTTCCCTTTTGACGTCATCTGCTGAGAGAGACAGAGAGAGACAGACTGGGTGGGCAGGAGGGGGGGTTAGAGTAGGTGGGAAGAACTGAGTGTGGGGACAGGAGACGTAGGACAGTTGAACCTATTGAAGTGCAGATTTAAGTTGTTTGCACATTCAGTGTCCCCTTCCCTCCCAACACCTCTCTTTTATCTCAAGCCAGTAATGGCCCGCATTTCATTCCACACCTCCCTGTGTTGTTTTCTTGGAGTTTGTTTTTCAGCTTCCTCCTGTAGGACTCTTTCCCCTCTGCAATCTTGGATTTAAGCTCCCTCTGTACCAGTCTTAACTGTTCTTTTCAGTCTCAACTGGCCGTTTCTGAAACCTCTCTTTTTCTTGTTGATTGTGGCTTTAATGTCTTTGGTTACCCAGGGTTTATTGTTGGGAAAGCAATGAACGTTTTTTTGGGAACAACAGTGTCCATACAGAAGTTGATATAATCTGTGATGCAGCCTGTCAGGTTCTCTATATTGTCCTCATGGGAATTACAGAGAACATCTCAGTCTGATGCCTCAAAGCATCCCTGCAGAGTCTCCTCTGTCTCCCTTGTCCATCTGGTAACAGTTTTCATGACTGCAGGTTGTCTCTGGATAGCAGGTTTGTAAAGGGGCTGGAGGTGGACAAGGTTGTGGTCAGCCCTGCCCAGGGGAGGGAGAGAGATGGAGGTGTATGCCTCAGTAGCATTGGCATAGAACAGGTCCAGTGTTTTGTTGTCTCTGATTTTGCAATCTACATTGTGGGTAGAACAGTGGAGAGGTTTGTGAGATTGAAGTCCCATGTTACAGCCACAAACATGGTCTGACTTCGAGTTGGGCAGTTGGGCAGCTGGTGGCCTACATTCTTGTATGAAAACAGAAAACTGGCTAGCAGAAGGCAGGAGAAACAGCATCACAGTTGAGCTAGCTAGCACCATGAGAGCTAACCTCCTAAATTGCCAGTGAAGACTCTTAAATTGTCAATGTAGCTAGTTTACATTTAACATTTCTGATTTACCAGCTAGCTAGGTGCAGTATAAAAACATTTTGGTTTAGTATTTTCTAGTTAAACATTACCCCAGTAATATCATCAAAATGTATGTGTCTGGATACAGACCATGGGCTCAAATGCATGAGTGTGGCTTCAACAGTCCTGCTGAAGTGTGCAAGATTCTAGAAGTGATCTGGGCATGTGATTGAGGAATGCACAGTGCTGGATAGAAATTCAACTGAATCTGGTTTTAACCAAGATAATGCCACAAGATTCAACTACATTTAAGTTCCCTGTTTATTAAGTTCTCTGTTTATGCCTATATATTCCTATAGTTTTAAACTTTACATGGGAATTGACCATTCTCAACATTTTGCAACCCTATTCTTGTACAGAGTTCTCAGTCTCAGTTTCTCATGTAGCTGCAGCTATTTTAAAAATTAACCAACTATGAAAAGTATTGAATTGTTCTTTTGAATCTTTATATTATCTGGAGGTTCACATAACTTTAGAAATGTTCCTTGGGCTCTCACATTTCATTTACAAAAACAGTTCCCTAATGGTGAAAAGTTCTTTAGTAAACTAAAAGTGGTTCTTGAATGGCATTGTACAAAGAACATTTTTAAGTTTCATGGCAGAACAGAGCAATGAACTTAAAACCAATCTGCTTCTTAATCGAATAAATTGATCAACAAAATATGGACAGAAATATACGAGTGTGTAGCGATTGTGACGTAAACGCGAGCTGATTTGCATTGCCTAGGCGCCAGCAGATTGGTCTCACATCTCCCTCATGTTTAGCCTTGTTTCTGTTTGAATGTTCATGCATTCCTATTGGTTCTCATGTCTGTTTCCTCATGTTTCTCCCCAGTATATAAGGATGGCCGACCCAGGTGTCTAGCGTGCTGTCTCCCTCATCACTACCCCTTGTGTTCATGACTCGTGCTCTCTGGCTATCACTCCAGCTTACTCACAGTGCTTCGAAAGGACAGCTCTGCAGCTTCATCTCTCCAGACACTCATGCTTGCTGGTGCCTCCGGCTTCTTGTCATCACTATGGATTAGGAGCTTCTGTAAAAGGTGCCAGCACGGAGTGCCACATGTAAGCTGAACTGCTTTCCTGCTCTCTCTGTCTCACTATGGCAGTCCAGAGGACATCCTGCCCAATTGGGGTCTTTGTGTCGCGAGTGTGGACCCCTTTCTTTAAGAAGTTGGGGTCCACCATCAGCCTGACATGGAGGTATCACCCCAAATCAAGCGGTCAGACTGAACGCTCAATTCAAGAACTCGGCAGGTTCTTCCAGGCCTGCTGTCAAAGTTGGCAACACAAGGGCAGCTGGTAGCCTAGTGGTTAGGGCGTTTGCCCTACAATAAGGAAGTCGTGGGTTCGATTCCGTCAGGAGTTGATTGAGGAATTCCATTATTTTCGGCCAGAATGGCTGGCTGCCCATCCAGTCAGGACGCTGGGCTCCAGGTAATCCTGGGCAGGCTCACTTAAGTTCGGGAGTGATGATGGAGCCTTCTCCCCCCCTTCAGAGGCTGGTGCTGGAGAGGGGGGTATGTCACGTCCGTGCCACCTCCATTACGCTCCCAGCAGAGTCTGTCACCAGAATTCTGACCTGGGGATTTCCCGTCACACCCCCTGTCTCCATGTGCTGGCTTGTTTGTGTTTGGAAGTTGTGCCTAGCAATGCAACTGTAGTGAGTGTGATGTAAACATGAGCTGATTTGCATTGCTTAGGCACGTTTGGTTTCAGCTGTGTCTCATCTCCTTTCATGTTTAGCTTCTCATGTCTGTTTCATGTTTAGCTTCTCATGTCATGTTTGTCCCTATTTACATTTACGGCATTTAGCTGATGCTCTTATCCAGAGGGACGTCCATCAGGGCTCAAGTAGTCCACATCTGTTTCTTATGCCTTAAATCAGTGTCCACTATTCAACCAAGTTACTGCATGCTAGGTACCCATAAACAACACCTGTCAAAGAAAAGTCAGAGGTTAAGACAAAAGTAAGGAAGGGATGGGGTAAGAGATTTTTCTTGAGAAATAAGCAAGCAGAAACGAGAGGCATAGTTAGTCACCAAAGTGTTCCTTGAAGAGGTGGGTCTTCAGACAATGTTTGATCTGATCGGAAGAGGGAGTTCATTCCACCATTGGGGGGCCAAGACCACCAGTCGATTGGTTTCATCTGTGTCTCATCTCCTTTTGTGTTTAGCTTTGCTTCTGTTTGATTGTTTATGCATTCATGTTGGTTCTCATGTCTGTTTCCTCATGTTTGTCCCCATTTACATTTACGGCATTTAGCTGATGCTCTTATCCAGAGCGATGTCCATCAGTGCTCAAGTGGTCCACATCTGTTTCTTATGCCTGTAAAGCTATACTTAAATCAGTGTCCACTATTCAACCAAGTTACTGGATGCTAGGTTCGTTCCACCACTGGGGGGCCAAGACTGAGAAGAGTCTTGATGCATCCAGAGCGACATACATCAGTGCTTTAGTAGTCCAAATCTGTTCTTCATACCTGTAAAGCTATACTTAAATCAACATCTGCTTTTAACCAAGTTACTGTTTGGTAAGGTACACACGGTAACAAACCCAGTCAAAGAGAAAAAAAAACAAGTCCGAGATTAATACACAAGTAAGAGGGTAAGTGCCTGAGGGATCTTTTAAATATATAGGAAAATATGTATAAGAGAAGTGAGAGGATTGGTTAGTCACGCAGATGCTCCTTAAAGAGGTGAGACTTCAGACAATGCTTAAAGACAGCGAAGGACTCCGCAGATCTGACTGCAAGAGGGAGTTTATTCCACTGCTGGGGGGCCAAGACTGAAAAGAGTCTTGATGTATGTCTTCCTCTTCTTTTGAGCAATGGAGGTTCAAGACGAGCAGTGAGAGAACGAGAAATGACATGCTGCTTGATCAGTGCCAAGAAGTAAGGAGGTGCAAGTCCATTCTTGGCCTTGAAGGCAAGTGTTAAGGTTTTGAACTTAATGTGAGCAGCCACAGGGAGCCAGTGAAGGTTCTGTAGTAGAGGCGTGGTGTTTGAGAATTTAGGAAGATTGAAGACTAATCTCGCAGCTGCATTCTGAATCAGCTGAAGTGGTCTCATTACCTTCAGTGGCAGTCCAGCCCATAGAGAATTGCAGTAGTCCAGTTTAGAGAAGACTAGAGACTGGACGAGTAACTGTGTGGTTTCAGTGGTGAGAAAGGGTCGGATTCTTCTGATGTTGTAAAGAAGGTATCTGCATGTCCTGGAGAGGTGGTCAACATGCGACAGGCATAACACCAAGGTTTTTTACCTTCTTTGAGGGGACGATAAGAGTTCTCTAAAGAAACAGTGAGGTCATGGCTTGGTGATGGACTCCCTTTGATGAAAAGCAGCTCAGTCTTGCTGTGATTCTGCTTGAGATGGTGGGCCGCCATCATGTCAGCCAGGCATTCTGAGATGCGGGTTGAGTGTCATCTGCATAAAAGTGGAAGGAAAAGCCATGTGAGGCTATTATATCCCCAAGAGAACCAGTATATAGAGAAAAGAGAGGCGGTCCAAGTACTGCGCCCTGTGGTCCACCAGTGGACAATCTTCGCAGGGCAGACTGGGAGCCTTGCCATACTACCTGGTATTTCAGGTCATCAAGGTAGGATTCAAACCATTGCCAGGCTGTGCCCGATATCCCAAAACTGGAGAGAGTAGCCAGGAGGATCTGATGGTTAACTGTGTCGAAGGCTGCAGAAAGGTCAAGAAGAATCAGGGCAAAAGACAGGTTGGCTGATCTAGCTGCATTAAGTTCTTCAGAGACGGCTAGTAGTGCTATTTCAGTAGAGTGCCCAGCCTTGAACGCGGACTGGTGAGGATTCTGAAGCCTAATTTGAGAAGTTGTTAAGTTGGTTCTAAACAGCACGTTCCAGGACTTTGTGGCTGAGAGTGGCCCTTGGGTTCAATTCAATTCAATTTGGTTGGCTGGAGAAAGGTGCACTTCAGCTGGACAAAGGAGCACTTCAGTTAAAGACGAGTTCTGCCTAAGTTTCTCCCTCAGTTTGACTGTTTTCATTAAAAACCCCTGTTTGTGTTTGTACTCCTGTGTTTGCATCCTTCTTCTCTGTGGCAGACATGACACTCAGTTGTTTTTTATTTTTTCTCTGATTAAATAAATAAACCTTTAGAGACATATAAAAGTGTTCATCTTTATTGTAATAAAAACAAATGTATAACTAATTTAAAATTTCTAACATTTTCATGGTTTCAGTGCATAACAGAAGTTCCTTCTAACCTTAAATATCAAAGAGCAAACCTATCTGAGCATAATTCACTGTTATTCACTGTTCACTGTTATGTTCAATGCTAATTTTGCATTTATAAGTCAAACTCATCAGAACGAAAAGAGTCCAATTTAGAATTACACTAAAGGCCAGATTTACTAATAAATGTGCAAGACCTGTTGTGCATTCTAATGTTTAGCAAATGCTGCTTCCTCTAGTTTGCTTCTGATTGGGACTCATTGTTCTGTGGAAAAGTGAAACTGCATTCTGTGGATTGCTGAAACACCTTCCTGTACCCATGGGATGAGCTAGAGTTTTGTGAATGATCCAGAACTAATCATCCAGCATCAGTACCTGACCACACTAATGCTCTTGAGGCTGAATGTCCTCACAGCAATGTTCCCAATTTAATGTAAAGGGACCTCAGAAGAGTATAGGCTATTTCTGCAGCAAATAGAGGACAAACTCCTCTCCTGTATCCTTGCTTTCAGAAGAAATGTTGAATGAGGAGGTGTCCAGAAACCTTTGAACATATTATACTTTGAGTATGCCATGATTCTGCCAAAATACTACATTTTTCAGAAAATCAAAAAAAAATATTAAAGCACTGAAATTGAGAAACAAATTTAGAACTAGCCCCGAGTAAGATTGAGTTCAACCCTGAGTAAGATACAAAGTGCAGCAAGTGTTCTCTACATCAGTGTTCCTAATTTAATCAGCTCTCTCTATTTTGCCCCCTGAGTTAAATTTATCCATAATATAGAGACCTGGGCTCCATTCTGTTATGTCTGTTTCTCTGGGGGTGGGTGTAAAGCCATGGTAGTTAAAATGTCATCCATGACCCTGCCTTATTAAGAACTCCAAAGGTTTAAGCTAAGCAATAACATGAATTGTGTCCCTGGTGTGCTCCCTAAAGTTGAACCCTGGCCACTGGTGTGCTTTCATCTCTGGGAATACTAATAGGCCCACCCTGCTGAGGAAAATGAATCAAGCAAGGGTCAGTCTGCGCAAGTCCCTGCTGCATACTAAATAATGACAAGGTCAGGAATTCATAGCCCCAAATGTAACCTGATTCATTTTTTTCAGCTGATGCCCCCCTCCACTTTAAATATGTTTTATCTCTAACCTTGCCAGCCATCTGAAGAACTACATAAAAGAGCAAGTTACGGAACCACTGTCTAGATCAAGGATTAACAAGGCAATTATGCTAGAAACAAGCAGTTATTATAAACAGATCAATTTCGGCCCCAAGTGTGTACAAATGAGGGGAAAAAAGCAAGAGAAGAAAGAAAGAGAACAGCACTCACAAAGTATAGATTGATTACCACTAATGCAAGGAGCAAAGTTTTCATAAATTAGAGGCAACAATAAGATGACAGAAGGTCATCAGTCAAACATAGCTGGTTCTATAATGATTAACAATCAAACAGAAATATGTGATGCCATTAAGTGGCATATCTCTCTAGGTCATGCATGATTATGCAATGCTTTTGCTGAAAAAGTTCATTGGAAAGTGTGTACTTTAAAGGCAATTACAATACTAAGGTGATGTTAAGAGGTGGTGGTGGCCTAGTGGGTAGGATACTTGCCTCTGGACCAAGAGGTCATGGGTTTAAATCCTACCTTCAACATACCTCCACTGGGTTGCTGAGCAAGACCCTTAACCCCAAGTTGCTCCAGGGAGACTGTCCCCCGTAGTAGGGGAATGGAAATTCCTTTGGATAAATAACAACTTTCACATACCCATAGATTACAATCAGATGGCCAGCCTACATTAATGCACAAATTATTAATGCACAAATTATGTCATCTACATTAAGTAATGCCATAGAAGAACCTTTTTTTAAGAAACAGTTTTTGAATGTATGAATGTGAAGAATTTTTATACCATAACATAACGGAAAGGTTATTTACACATGTAAGACCATTTGCGTTATTTGGAGGTTATTTATACATTTAGAAGATTTTTCTATTGGGAAAAAACCCGTTGTGGCACTGTTATTTTCAAGAGTACAGACCATTCCAGTCCCTGGGACCCAACACTACACACATTTTTGGCCTTTCTCTCATCTACTGCACCGAATTTAGCTTCCTAACTAACAAGATGCTCATGTGCTAGATCAGGTGTGCTAGAGCAGAGAATACATCAAACCTTCATGCGAACCCTTGATTGCAGCCAAAAAGTTGACCTTATGCTGAATTCAGAGAGACAGCAGCAACAACTTGTAGGCAATAGTTGATTCTAGTTAAGTAAGATTCTAGTAAGTAAGTCATTTGGAAATGTACTATAAAAAGGTTTAACAATTACTTTGCAGTTTTTTTTTTCTTTTTGCATTTTTCCCAATTTAGTTATGTCCAATTATACCTGCTGGCTAGGAGTCCCTCAGTCACACTATACTATACTGATGGCTAGTTTGTGCTTTGCTCCAAATCACATGAAGTGCAACAAGATCGGTCACTGGGCTGTCACTGGAAAGCTCAACCCACTTGGAGAACACTAACTACCAATTCTGTTATGTCAGCTAACATCAAGCTGAGCTATAGGGGAAGAGCGAGGGCCATGTGGAGCAAGGCCACTTTCCATAAAAGGTGACAGATGACAGTGGCATTGCTGTGGGTTGAACTTGTGATCTAATGACGATAGGACCAATGCTTAGCCGATCACCTTGAAATATGTGTTTTTTCAGTGTGATTTTATTTGAAAATAAATTAATACATGAATCCATTAATAAAGTAATACATGAATGTCTAGGACCCATTGATATGTCCAGGCTTTTCTTTCGTATTTCTGCTTGCATATAAATATTTAAATTCTGTTTCTCATATGTTCATAGTTTGCACTGCATTCCGTGTAATTACTGAGTAATACAGCTGGGAATTTAAGGCAATATGCAAAGGTACAACAATGCTGCAAACCTGTTAAAAGCAAAATAAACTATTGTAATCTATGCAGTGGCACAAAGAGCAGGAAATAGGGCAGTTTTTGACCCAATGAATTTTAATTTTGTATTCTTTTTTATCAGTTTTTTTTTATCCATTTTGATATATCAGTACATTTTATTCGTTTTTACTTTTACCACCGTCTTATGCAATAAGACAGAATGCTTTACGACAAAATGTACTGATATATCAAAATGGATTAAAAAAAATGGAGAATACAAAATTTAAATTCATTGGGGACTCTGGAGTCAAAATCTGTCTAATAAAAACCTTGTACAAACTAACACATCACATATCCATCTTTGTGGTGATTAATATTTCCACACTGGTTAAATACACTCAACATTTATCTGATTTAATTTGGTTTGGACTATCCTTTCACAGCTTAACATGTTGCATAGTGTAAAAGGATGGAAGGGCCTTCTGCTATAAATCTTTGATGGAAAGAGACCGTGCTGAAACAACGCCTTTCAACAGGGACCTAGTTGCTAAGGGCCCAGGAATGCTTGGGTTTAGTGTGTCAGCACATCTGATGTCATGTAAGATGACGCATATTTTGTTAATTTTAAATTCATGAGCAGTAGACCAAAGAGAGGTTTTAAAGGTATATGCAGTGAAGATGAAAATGCTTAGTCTCATTATTTCTCTGAACATTAATTTATTTCACGAGTCAAGTCACCTTTAGACATTTCTGGCAAAAAACAAGCTGACGCCTCTTGCAGGAGAATCATTGCTCTCTCTTCTCATAACTAGCCACTTGGTGTTGGGCCAAGCTATTGCTGAGATGACTGTGTAAGAAGCAGAGGAAGAAAGAGAATGGAATTCCTCCACTGGTAACAAATAAAGCCACTGCAGCGAAAAATCTTCTGCTACCAGCCAGGAAGGGGCATGTTATTCAAATCATTCACTCAAGACTGTACTGTGCTGCACTGTTCAACACTGTCTCATTGCACTCCACTGTAAATACTAGCTCTTGCAGCTTCGACACTAAACACACTGTGTTTTAGCTACAGCTCCCATTTCTGAAAATGCTAACACCTGAATAAGTTAAAACCGGGCAAGCTTAATTTATTATCTATTTATCCCTGCATTTTCTTTCTGTGTATCTATCTGTCTGTATATCATATCAGGCCATTGCAGGTGATGTTGCTCTTGCCAATACGTATTTGATCATGCTCAAGAAAATTTCATCAGTTAAGTTAAGCTTGACTAACTTGAATAAGACTAAACAATTGTGTAGACTGTTAGTGCCCAGTACCTAGAAATTGAAGAGGGCCATCTCTAGAGTCTTATCTTGAAGTGTTTGTGGCAACTTGGCCCAAAAGTATAACAGCATTCAATCATTATCATGACATTAGGAGTATGTATTTAGTGGGGGTTACGTGAAGTGATTGGGAGAATGGCTGCTTAGGTGTGGGGCTCTAACATTATTGAAGAGCATACATGTGATGAGAGATGTCAAAACAAATTAAAATTACAGCTGGCGGTGACATTAAGAAGCATTTACGGTCTCAGAATGTTAACCAAAATGGCGAATGGCCTGCAAATCCCGAGCCGCAGCAATTAGCGCAAGATATTGCTAACATATTCATAATATTTCAGAAGATCTCTGCTGATCTGGCCATGCTAGATGAGATTTGACGCATCACAGTATTGGTGGAAAGTGAAATGTCTGCTTTAGTTGAACGAGTAACGGATATGGAAAGGAATGGCTAGAAGAAGCCAACAAACAAATGAAAGCAGCTATAGAAGCTAACCCAATGGCTACAAAAACATAGGTTGATGCTCTATGTGGTAAAATCGAAGATATGGAGAATTGGAGCAGACAGAATAATCTACGCTTTGTGGGCATACCAGAGGGCAGCGAAATGGGAGATATTTATCACTCTGTTATTGAAATCTGTTCTCAGCTGGGATGAAACAGCAAAACTGGCTGAGATTGAGCATGCTCACAGAGTGCCTACACCATGTGCTCTACAACTCTTGGGGAGAGGACACAAGCTATCCTGGTGGGAAGGCAAACGGGTGATAATTTTCCCCAATTTCTTCAGAGCCACACAAATGAAGCGGGAGCAGTTCAGGGAATGCAAGAAGGTTCTTCATGCATGCAATGTCAGGTTCGCCCTGCTGTACCCAGCAATTCTGAGGACTGAGAAGAATGGGGGGATGCAGGCTTTTTTAGAACCCGGCGCAGGCGCTGAAGTATATTGTAAAATTGGGACAGCGTGACATCTGAGGTGAACTTTTGTTTGTTTGCCAGAGGACCATGAATACACATGTCGCTAACAGGAGAGTCCTTTCTGTAGGACAATGCACTAATCAATTAGGAAACTGAACTGGACATCTTCCTTTCTCTTTTTTCTCCCGTTTGCAGAATGGATGGTTATGGACATTCTATAGAATGATGCTGTCAGGTAGTTGGTAGGGGGCGTTGCAAAGACAGTTCGGCTGTAGTGTATGTTCTAGGCACAGAGTTTTGGTAATTGCGTTAGGGAGAGGGTGGGTGAGAGAGGGAACTGAGTGTTACTACTTGAAAATGTTCAAAATTTATCAGTAGGGGAATCAGATAAAGAGATTGGATTGGTCAGTCATTCTGCAGTGCGGGTCCTGGTCAGGGAAGGGGAATTATAACATTAGTTAATAAACATTTACAGTTTAAATGTCTCAAGGTAACTAAGGACACTGGAGGAAGAATGCTTATAATTTCAGCTGAAATTCAGGCCCAGCCTATCACATTAGCTAATATTCATGCAGCAAATGAAGATGAGCCTGAGTTCTTTGAAAGGTTGGAGGCTAAAATTCAGCAACTAAGGAATCACAATATTTTAATTGGGGGAGATTTTAATTTGGTGATTGATTCATCTCTGGATTCAACTCTTGAAGCAGTTCTGTGGTATGCAGAACTACGAAAGCAACACTGGCAGTAAAGAGTATGTGTGGGGTTAGTTGATGCGTGGAGGGCCTTAAACCCAAAAAATAGAGACTATATCTTTTTTCCCATCCTCATATGATTTTTTCTGTAATAGATGTTTTCTTAGTGTCCAGATCCCTTTTACGGGCCACAATTATGTGTTCAAGTGGGAATATTTTAGTATCGGATCATGGATCAGTAGTGCTTGAGTCACTGATGGGACTCGATAAGGAGGCACATTAACTTGTGTAGCTGGGTGTCACGAACGGGTGGTACCCATCCAAAATGGAGGTGCAGGCGTGGATTTCCATTATCCCAAAATCGCCAAACAGGCACAGGGGCCAATACTCTTTCTCAGAAACTAACACAAACAAAAGGACAGGTTCACCCCTTGGGTAGTGTGATGGAGGACTGACAACTTACACAAGACTCAAGGACCTATATATACAAAACAAGCTTGCCTTTTAACCAATGACTAAATTTAGCTCAACTCAAATAGTCACCAGCTGTTGCTAGGCTTCATATAATGTGTCTGACATCCAATTTCTAAATAAAAGTTCAACATATTTACACAATGTCCTGTGGCGGCCTCTAGCGCCTGCTGAACAGGGTTACACTTGGGAGGCGTTTAAAGCAGTAATTACAGGATATATCATTCAGTATGCATCACATAAGAAAAAAGAGGGGCATCAAACAAAAAAATTGGAAAATAAGATTTAAATATTAGAAACAAATCTGAAATGAAAATTTAATGAGATTGACTTCAGAGAACTAACTAGATAAAATGTGAGTACAATTGTATATTGTCTCATAAAATTGAGTTTTCCCTGTTTAGGATGCGACAAAAATACTATGAGGCAGGGGATAAAATGGGGAATCTTTTAGCTAACAGTTTAAAGCAAAGGGAACGTTTTACTCTTATTCTAGCTATTAGAGCTAAGGATGGAAACCTCCTTACTAAAACTGCTGATATTAATGATGCGTTTAAGGAATTTTGTAAGGATTTGTATAAGTCAAACTTTAGTGGTAATGAGGAGATTATGAAAGGATTTCTAGAGAGTCCTAGTTCTAAGTTTCTTCCAAAACTAACTGCGGACCAAAGGAAAAATCTTGATGTACCCATAACATATGAGGAGATTGCTAAGGTTATTAAAGGTTTGCCAAATGAGAAAGCCCCAGGCCCAGATGGATTTACAGGAGAGTTCTTTAAAAGCTATGCCACCAAGTTGATTCCTATCTTACATAGAATGTATATGGAGTTATTTGATAGAGGGACCTTGCCTTCTACTTGATCCCAGGCACTGATTACACTAATCTTAAAAAAAGACAAAGACCCATTTGAGTGTAAGAATTCACCCAATCTTTCTTAACATCAGTCGATGTTAAAATATTATCAAAGATTCTTGCAAATAGGTTGGACAGGGTTATAACATCATTTATTCATGAGGACCAGGTTGGTTTTAATAACCAGGTTATTAACATAATGTGTGTAGTCTCAGAGTAAGAGTCACCAGTCGCAGCTATTTCGCTTGATGCAGAAAAAGCCTTTGCCCGTGTTGAGTGGGATTATATGTTTAAGGTATTAGAATTCTTTGGCTTCGGTACAGTATTCATTAAGTGGATTCAGTTACAATATCAACAACCAGAGCAACAGATCAAACAAATGGTTATGTCTCCTTTTATTTTAACTTAGTTAGGGGGACCCGTCAAGGATCACCACTTAGCCATTTACTTTGTTTTGTTTAACTTTAGAGCCATTACCAGCTGCAATTCGCCAGGATGGGAATTTTAAGGGAGTTGATCCACACACAAGATAATGTTAGATGCTGATGATGTCCTTTTGTTTGTCGCTCACCCTCTCACATCGATCCCTTCACTGTCAAATATAACTAATCTATTTTCTAGTTTTTCTGGGTATAAAGTAAATTGGGCAAATTCACTTTTTCAAGCAGGCAATTTTCATTGGCCTAAGCAGGGCTTACAATATCTTGGTATCCTATTTCTCCCCCTTGGTGGATGATATTATTAAAGTTAATTTTGAACCCCTATTACAAAAATTTCGGTTGATCTGAAACGGTGGTCCTCACTACCTCTCTCGATGTGGGAAAAAGTTAATGTGTTGCAAATGAACCTGATCCCAAGATTCCAATTCCTTTAAGTTTTTTTTTTTTTTAATTTATGGTTTATGTAAAAGATTTATTTGGAATTTTAAGCGTCCAAGGCTGCATATAGCAAAACTTAAAACACTTGTAGAAAGGGGAGGACAGGGCCTGCCAAAATGATTGTTTTATTACTATGCATACAGCCTAAGACATCTAGCTCACTGGGCATTACCTCCAGAAAGGTCTCCCCCATGGTATTTAATAGAGCAGTCAATGGCACCCTTGGTGCATTGTCTAAAATGGGCCGGTCTAAAGTCAGCAAAATAAGCAGAACCCATCCAAATATAGCATATCTTCATGGTACTTGGGGCAAAATTGCTATGTTATTAAAGGTAGATCCGTTTTGGAACTGCTCATCAAGTGTGTGGCTTAATTCAAATTTACGCATTCATAAAGCTCCAATTCTGTGGAAGGAGTGGATGGATAAAGGGAGATGTTTATTATGGGAATGTAACCAAGTAATTTCAGGAGTTGACACAACAGTTTGAGCTGAACAAGAATCACCTTTGGAGGTATTTTCGAATTCATCATGCACTGAAGGAAACTCTCGGGCCAGGACCTGGGAGAGAATTTGTGCTAATGGTCATACATTTTCAAGAGATTTGAGAGTGAGGTTGATGCAGTTTAAGATATTGCACCGTTTTTACTGAACACCAAGCAGATTGGTTAAAATGGGCCTGTCACATTCAAAAGGTATGCTGGAAATGTAAGCAAGATGATGGTACTTTTATTCATATGTTGTGGAGCTGTCCACAAATACAAGCATTTTGGGGAAAAGTTTATGATTATATTATGTATGTAACAGGAATGTGTCGATAACATATGTCCCATGTTATTTGTCCTCGGACATCTGAGAGTCCTAACTGGACTGCCTGAAGCCATAAATGATTTTGTGCAAACTGCAATAATGAGTTGGGAAAGGTTGTGGCATATGAAAGAATGTTATGGTTAAAAAACTACAAAAATATATGTTTAAATGGAGTAGATATCTTTCAGTTGTAAATACCTAGTAAACAACTACGTGGTGGAAAGGCAATGTATATTTTGGTGTTGGAATGTCTGTATTCTGTTGCATAGCCATGTAGTCAGTCGGTGTCCCTCTCTGGGTCTGTGTGTGAGTGAGGGAGGGTGTGGGTTTCAAATGTTGCATTTTTGTAATTATATTTATCTGTAAAAATGTATATTATTGTTGAAAAACAACTCCATCATAAATGTCAATGCTTTAAAAAGATATTCCAACCAAAACGGAAAATTACATCTATTTTAAACAAGTCTACTCACAACATACTGTGATACTACGATAGTTGATATTTTTTAAAGGCAAGGAAATCCCTAATATGATTATGCACTGTTTTGCATGATCCGGTGGTATATTAAAATCTGCAACACCAAAATACCTCTCTGATGGTGGGATTTTGGCCAATACTGTTGGATTTTATCAGACAATTTATGTACTTTGGTCAGGTCCTAGAGAATGCACAGTAACTGGTAGTGCTCTATATTGGCAGGTCCTATCTAACTGCCTAATCTAACATTAACATTTGTAATTAATATTCTTCCTCTCTTTCTCTCTCTTTCCTTCTCTTTAATCATGCCATTGTTTCTGTCTGCAGACTGGCAATACGAGGGTAAGTCTCTTCGTATTTTCCTATGCATCTCTTTATCTGCACCAAGAGCAGCACTTTATCAGCTATAACGTGCCCTCCCAGGAATTCTTCTTCAGCATGAGCTTGATAATATTGAGTTGTTATTTTTCTCTACCTTTCAGAGTGCAAGCTATCCAGAACTGGTCCGCCAGCAACCATAGTGGCAATAGATGAGGAGAGTCCTAATGGTAGGTATTAATCTTTTTTTTAGAGTTTGAAAGAAACCACTCAGATTGCTTGCAGAAATGCATGATTATGGTCAATACTATGTGGATTTAAGTATTTTTAAGTGAAAAGAGAGCACATATGGATGGGAGGTTACATATTTTTCTATTTTATGCTCTACATCAGGAAGATATACTAGTTGTTACTGAGTGTTGTTGAGTATAGGTAAACAAAAAGCTACAAGCCTTGAGATTTTCCAATCACAGCAAAAAGCACTGGCTGGAAATATTCTGAAATATTCTCTTGGATTTCTCGCTGTAACTTTTGGTCTTATTCTTTTGGTCTTAGTCTGTGTTTGTCTCCAGACAAAAACAGGTTAGGTAGGACTTGTCTAGTTTACAGAATTTGTGGATTCAGGAAACATGTCTGTTGCGCTAATGATGGAGGTGCCTGTTGCAACCAAAGTGTAATTGTCCTTTTTAAGCCTCTCATGGCTAAGCTGCAACATCACAGATGATGCTTGCTTCCACAGACCTCTTTATGCAATATTTCTTTCATTTTGTGTGCTTCCCTCACTTTCTCCGTCTCCCTCACTTTTGAGTTGGCTTTGAACTTTTTGACCACTTTGATGGAAGACCTGGCCTTTAGCACTGGCAAAACTGCAAATGAAAGCTGGAGAGGTTCTAATGGCAATATGTAGAATAAAGCTCTCATGCAGTCAGTGTGTCTAAAATAGCATGACTTATGTGAGATGGAAAGTTGTTAATAGAATGCAATGGTCATTTTTAGGGTGGGCCAAACAATGCAATTTACTGGCAATCCGGTGCTCAATCTGTCTAATGCTTCTAATGCTATCACCAGGTCAAAAATGGACTTCTCTGTCTCCACTTATACTTTGAGTGGCACACTGCTTCTATTTAAAAATGGCCACATATTGATAAATAGAAACATTCTGATCTGCTTTTTATGAAACACACAAAGAAGACCGATCTTTGAAGTAGTATTGGCAATAATGTTATTTTTCAAAGACACAGACAGTTGGTAAAAAACAATGGTAATTGCTGCCTTGTAGCTGAATGTCACATCATGGCGTGCTCCGGGAGTGAGTTGAGTCGCAAATGCAGGTTCCATTGATGGATTTTTATTATAAACACAGACTCTAAACATAACAAAACAAAAAGGCACGAGGGGCTGACGGTGGCAAACAAACAAAAAGCGTCCGAATGCACTGCCCAAAACTTGTTTGTGTGCAAGTTCTATGAGAAAAACTCAAACTACACAACACAGAAAAACATATCAAACTCAGACTAAAACTTCAAACCGCACAAACAAACCAAACTCACAAAACATAGACAAAGACTCAAAAGACCAACCAACGGACAACAACACACAAAAACAAACAAACCACACATAAACACACAACGCGAAATCCAGAGTTTACAATACAAGCAAAAGCACAAAACACAAACACCACAACACTGCCAAACCAACAAACACACAAAACACCAACTGTACACAGCCAAACCAACACACAGCCCAACAAACTGACACCCAAGCAAACACACAGCCAAACACCCAACGAAACACACAAGCCCTACCGCAACCACGAGACACAGACAGCGAAACAAAACAAAACAAACAAATTTCGTGGGCCCTACACATTCTCCCTTGGAATGCGCGATCCTCTTGTAGGCCTACTCTGTGGCCAGGTCAGCCCGTGTGGATCCCCATTGTGTGGGTTAACCAGCAACGCAATACAGAAACCTTGAAACTTAAATACGTAACAGACAAGGACAGGAACCAATCATGGAACACAATCACTTAATCTAAAACAGGACAGCAGACAAATGTGACCAGATACAACAATTCATAATAAAAGTTCCTAACGAAACTGCAGCGGCCTCTACCGGCCGCTGACCGAGACATGACACTGAATATCTGAGGACACACTGTACTATTTGTGTTCATGACTTTGCTTCAGGTTGGAGCTCCGAGTATTAAAATGAGCAAACAAATTATCAGCAAACATGAGCTTTCATGTGACAGATGGGTTTTAAGTTAAAGTGCAAATCCCATCCTCGTCGATGTGTCCGCTTCACAGGGCAGCTGGTGGCCTAGTGGTTAGGGTGTTCGCAGTCCGATCAGAAAGTTGTGGGTTTGAATCACAAGACTGCTAGTGGCATCTCTGAGGTGACCAAGGTACTGTCCTAACAGACTGCTCCCCAGGTGCTGTGATCCTGGCTGCTTCACTTGGAGTGGAAGAATTAATTTTTTTGTTACTTTATTGCAATCTTTATCCACATCCATGTAGAGTACATTTAACTTTCTTCGCATGTTACATTGCATATTTTTATACATTTATAGAAATAAAAAATAAGTCATTATTGTTTGAATTTGTGATGCATAAAAATAATTTTGTATGTTTGACACTGCTGTGTTTTTTTGTTATTACAAAAAAATCTTTTTGTTCGATGCCTTAAACTGGGCTTCTAAGAGTACCAGTGGTAATGCCTGAAATAAAAAATAAAAAGCGTGGGAAGATCATAATTTTAATTGTTTCCACCCTTCCCAACATTCCTTCTGGAATCATTCTCCATCTGTTCAAGTCCTGTCTTACTTTATGCTCCAAACCATAGTTATTGTCATACAGTTAATTCAAGTTCTTACTTATGTAAATACTCAGATGTTTTATCTTCTGTACATATTTACAATTTCAGCAATCTTTCACCTCTTGCTTACTTTCTTTTCCAATTATTAAGGCTTCACATTTAATTTCATTAAACTTATATCCTGATACTTTACTGTAGTCTTGAATATTTTCTTTAACTCCTGCTTGTCACTTCTTGGCTTGACTCGCTTAAGTATGAGGCGCAGAAGAAGACTTCCCTGGTTTCTTTTCTTTTATTCTTAAACATAAGGTAAATGGGTCGGTGGCCCAAAACAAAGACGAACATGAACGACCCCAAACCAATCCAAAGGTGAGGGAGAACCCACAACTGAAACACACACAAAACTAAACATAAAACATCTGCTGCTAAAACATGCCTCATCCCTGGCCAGTCGAGGCACAGGGATGAAGCCACACCCTGTGTCAAACTAAAAGTCTAAATTCCAAAATATAACTTAAACAAGGGTGGCCTCTAGCGGCCACGCACTATTACTGTCCCCAGGCCTGACACTGCTATGATTCTTTTGGTTCTGCTAAATAAACTATGTGGTCTGCATACAGTGCTAATTTATGTACTTCTTTTCCTATGAGTATACATTTTATACCTGCATTCTGTCTTATTGCTGCTGCTAAAACTTCAATATATAATGCAAATAAGAGAGGGGAGAGAGGGTCTCCTTGTCTAGTACCTCTTTGTATTTTAATATTTCTGGACAAAGTACCGTTTGTTTTTACTCTAGAGGTTGGATTGCTATATATTGCTTTCAACCATGTACAGAATATCTAAATCTATTTTACTGAAAACATCAAACAGAAAACATCAAACATAAACAGCCTTTTCGGCATCTAATGTGATTAAAACCATATCCTTATTTTGCCTTTGGGCATAATCAATTATATTTAAGGTTCTTCTAATATTATCCATCAATAGTCTTCTTGGTATGAATCCACATTGATCAATGTTTACTATATCCACAATAATGTTCTTTAGCCTGTTTGCTAATATGGCTGATATTATTTTGTGGTGTGTATTGAGTAATGATATGGGCCTGTAAGAGGCACACCTTGTGGCATCCTTCCCCTCTTTGTATATCAGTTAATATAGATGACGCCCATGTCTTTGCCCATTTTTCCTGTATGTAATGCGTGATTATATGCTACAGATAATAGAGGGAACCAATTCATTTTTAAACACTTTATAAAATTCATTAGTAAAGCCATCATCACTTGGAGTTTTTACTGTTTTCAAATCCTGAATTTGTTTATTTATTTCCTCTACTGTGATTTCTTTTATTAATTCCATGTTATTTTCTTCTGTCAATTTTGGCATTTCTAGATTCCTCAGGTAATTCTGAACTAATTCTGTATTTTCACGTACCTCCTCTCTATATAAAAAATATTCACACAGTAATTGGCAAATTCTTCTGCAATCTGTTCTTCATCAGTAATTAATTTGTTATACATTGTTTTTAGTTTTGTAATGTATCCTCTTTTAATTTTTTTTTAGTTTATATGGAACAATTTTTAGAGGCTTTGGACCACCATCATAATTTTTCAATTTCTAGTGTACGTTGTCAGGTCTGGGGACAGTGACTATGGGCAGCCGCTTGAGGCCGCCAGGTTTTTTTTTTTGTATATTCCTCAGCACAACAGGTTTGAGTTAAGTCATTATTTGCTCTTGCAGTCCTCCTGCTGGCGTCCTGCCAAGACCCTCAACCAGCGAGGAGGAAGCGGGCAAGGAAGCCCGCCTTGAGCATACCGGCGATGGCGCCGGCCATGAGGGATAGAGCTCTCTATCATTAATCTCCACATAATCTTTTAGTACCTTTTTAATTTTATCAGTAAATTCATTATCTTGTAAGAGTGAATTATTTAATCTCCATAAATAATCCAGCCTATTATATACTGTATGCCGTCCTGAATAACATGTGTTCTCTTTTTTACCTGGATGCAGAGCTCTCCACACATCTACCAATCCCATCTCTGAGCTAAATTTCCTCAGAAGGCTTGCATTTTTCTCTGCTCTATATGTTTTAGTTGAAATCTCCTGCCCTTACTAGTATTCCCTCACTTTTTGTTGTTAAAAGTTCTACCAAGTGTAGCATAAATTCTATTCCTTTGTCTGGAGGATAATAGACATTAAGAATGGAAAACTCTGTTCCCTGTATTTTACCAACAACCAAAACATATCTACCTTCTTTGTTGATAACACTGTTTTCCATTTCAAAGTTAACATGAGGTTTCATTATTATCACCACACCTTTCTGACTGGAGCTATATGAGCTCAAGTAAACCTGGCTTTTAGTTTTTTATTTTCATGTTCTTGTCTTTGCAAATGAGTTTCCTGTAGACAAATTATATCTCCCTTGTCTTTTTCCATCTGCTATAAGATTTTTTCCCTCTTAACTCGATTATTTAACCCATTCAAAACCAATTCAAAAGTTTAATATTATATAATAAAATCACACGTGAGAAAATAAGCGGGTAATTATTTTGCTTCATGTTATCCATATGCTGTTTACCTATCCACAGTAATATTTAGTTAATCTCTGTTGTAATATGAATAATGTATCCATAAATGCCATATGCCTGTGTATGTAGGCAAGTACAGGACCGTTTGTGGGTTGGATAAATGGGTAGGGATATATGAAACCATATTAAAAAACTAAATAAACAAAAGACAACGTAAATTTAAAACAAAAATAAAGGTTCCAAAAAAATTCATTATCTTCAACCATCTTCTCTGTATGGTTGTTTGGTACTTATAGTCGCCTCAAGAAACAAAAGGCTTCTAATAAGTGATGCTAACTTTCTTCATTGGCAGGGATACTACAGTGTCTCTCACCCCCTCCATATTAATCAGTTATTTGTTAATAAAAATTACATAGATAAACCATCCAAGAAAGAGAGACAGTCATATATAGTTATGTTTCAATTGTCCTACTCTCCTATCCCACGCCCAACAACCCCTCCCCCTTCACACATCCACACACTAACCGACACTCCCTCATACATCCGTACACGGGCCTAAACCCCTCACATATCTACATGCGGCCCCACATACCCTCACTCGTCCACACACTGACTCACATTCCCTCACACATCCACACAATAAACCACATTCCCTCACACATCCACACACTAACCCACACTCCCCCACACATTCACACACTAGTGTACACTCCTCACACATACACACACTGACCCACACTCCCTCACACATCCATGGACTAACTCACCTGCCCCCTACATCCATGTAAAGCAACAATATTAAATGCTATATTAATTTCATTCAGGTGTGAGTATGGAGACAATGAGACAGGATCAGGAAATGAAAGGAAAAGCAACAGGTAGGTCTAATATGAGGTGGAAGTGTGGGGCAGTCACTCTATTCTGTTATGATTACTGGTAAGACTGCATCAGATAGATGTGTAATTCATGTGCAATATATCTGCAAAGTCATTAAGCTGGTTGTTTAACATGGGCCAAGTGGACAATAACAGAGACGGGACATGAGAGTAGCAGAGGAAAAGAGAGAGGAGACAGAGATGACCATGGAGATGCCAACAGGTAGAGAGGAGAAGGCCCATGATGACATCAGGTAGGAAGTGTTTGTGTTGATTATTAGTTCCACACAAAATCAGACCTAATGCAGGGTGGTTGGAAGTTCTGTTTACTGGCCTTTTTACTGTGTCATTTTGCAATATAATAGATCAAAGAGTGGTGGAGAGCCACTTGAGTCAGAGGAAGAAGCGGAGGTAGAAAAAAGAGGAGTTGCTAGGGAAAGAAATTTGCCACAAGACCCATCTGACTGGCCTGCACCACATGAGATAGGGGACTCTCTAAGACATTTCATGGTAGAGAATGGCCCAGATCTGATGGACCATAACCCAGATCAGATAAAAGCAAAAGGTGTTTTTCGAAAGTTTATTGCTCACGCATTTTATCCAATGGAAAAAAAGTATATTATGTTTGGTTATTGTACTCCAAAAGTACAAAGTGTACTGCTTTGCATGTAAGCTTTTTGGTTGATACAAGCCTTGTTGTGGGGTTCAATAACTGGCAGTGCCTTTCCAAAACCTTACAACATCACGAAACTAGCAGGTGTCACATAAACGCTTTCCCTATGTGGAAGGAACTAGCATCCCACATGTGCACAGGGAAAACAATCAACAGTGACATACAAAGGGCACTAGACCGTGAAAAGGCACACTGGAGAGGTGTGCTCAACAGGGTAGTTGACTGTATAATCTTCCTCGCTGAACGAAACCTCCCTCTGAGGGGGAAAAATGCTAAATTAGGCAGTCCTAGAAATGAAAATTTATTGGGTTTTAACCAGATATGACATCACCATGGCAGAACATTTACGAAAGGTAGCCTCCAAAGAAACAACAAGTTACCTGTCATGGTGCACACAAAATGAGTTCTTAGGTTTTATTGCTGAATGTGTACTTGGCAAAATCTGTGTTCAGGTAAAAGCCTCCAAATACTTTGCAGTGGAATTGGATTGTACACCTGACATTTCCAAACAAGAACAGGCCTCAATAATTATTTATGTGCATACAGACAAAAACAAAAAAGCAATAATACGTGAGTCCTTTGTGGGTTTCACTGTTGTGGACAGTCTGGGGTTGGATCTAGCTATCTGTAGAGACCAAAGTTATGACAATGGCATCATTATGAGGGGAGTGCATGAGGGTGTGCAAGCTCTAGTACAGAAGAAATATCCAGAGGCTCTGCTCATCCCCTGTTCTAGCCACAGTCTTAACCTTCTGCTGTGTGATCCAGCCTCTTCAAATAAAGTGTGTCTGACATTCTTTGGCACACTACAAAGACTGCACACAACATTCTCATCCTCGGTAAAGAGGTGGGATATCTTACAAGAGTTTGTGGACCCTTAAGCCTTTCAGTGACACGAGGTGGGAAGCCAAAATAGAGTCCGTTAAAGCTGTACGCTATCAATTAGGGGGCATTCTTGATGCCTTTGCGCAGCTTGAGGAAACCTCTGATAGCAAAACTGTCTCAGAGGCAAAATCACTCTCTGAAGAAATTACTTGCATGGAGTTCCTTGTGTGCCCTGCAAGCAACTGATGTCTCAATGGACATGGCCATCAGAATGATTAATTTCTTAAAGGAATTCATGCTTAAGTATAGAGATGATGGGTTCCAGAAATCAGTTAATATTGCATGCAGGTTAGCAGTTGAAATGGACAGATGTCCAGTATTCAAACAAAGACGTATCAGAAAACCAAAAAGGTTTATGATGACACCAGCAGCAGTGAATATCTGCAGCAGGAGTCAGAAGAGAACTTCAGATGCAAGGTTTTCAATGTAATTGAAATCTGTGAGCTCATCCGTGAGCTGTCAGACAGATTTCAAAATCTGTTTCTTGTGTCCAAGAGATTCAGATTCATAGCCAGGATGGAACAGATGACTCAAGCAGAATTAGAGGAATCTGTAACCATATATGCTCTCTCTACCTATGAAGTCTCTAGAGACATAATTCAAGAGATATATCCTGCTAGCTGCCTGCTAAAGGGATACAAAACGATTATTGACAAATTGATTATTGACAGATTTTCTAGAGGAAAATCTTGACCTGGTTTTCCCCAGTTAGACTGTGGCCCTCAGAGTTTTCCTAACCATGCCAATGACCATTGCCTCAGCCAAGAGATCCTTAAGCAAGCTGAGTAATGAGTAATGACAGATTAACACAGTTGTCAGCGATTTCTATTGAAAATACTTTGGCCAGGTCTATTTCCTTTGATTCTATACTTGACAAATGGACAAGTGGCAAGGCACGGCATGTTACAATTTGGTTCCTTCCCACTGTATCCCTTGGCCAGTGATGAACTGGATACTAACAAAGTACTTGTAATTAATTGCTATACTGAAGTACCTTTTTGAAGCATCTGTACTTGCAGATGAAGTATTTGCATTTTGGTTGACCTTTATTTTAACTTGGTCAAAGGTCAAATACCTTACTTTTTACTTCACTTTCTTACTTTTTTCCTTTTTTATGGTGAAAAATTTTAAATCTGTTTAAATAAACTTCAATAAGTGAACTGTAAAACAGGCATGTTTTTTTTTTTGGGGGGGTGGCCAAAATTGGGGGGCACCAAATTTGTTGTTGCATACCCCCCAAAAAGTGAGTAGTTGCACCCCTGGGTGTGCAGGAAACAGAACCTGCACTGCAGCACTACAGAGTTAGGGGCAGAGAAAGTACACAGAGGTAGCCTAATGAGTTTGGTGGGGTCCAGAGAGGGTGGTGATGGAACAGAGGGCGGGCTGGATAATTAGCAGAAACAGGAGACTGAGTATGTGACAGGACTGGACTAGAAGTGGAGGATGGAGTGTGGGACTGGGCAATAAAGGGAAAGAGTAAATGAACACAGGACGTAACTGGGGCTGACGCAGTAGAGTTTACACGGGACAAGGTTTAAAATAGTGAATGTGACCATTCTGTCATATGTTAACACACCACAGCACACAGTGTGAACAGCACGAAATTCTTCCTCTGCAAGTGAAGCAGCGGGCAGCTAGGAACACGGCTCCTGGGGAGCAGCATGTGGGGACGGTACCTTGCTCAGGGTATCTCAGAGGTGCTTAGCAGTCTTGGGAATTGAACCCACGACTTCCTAATTTCAGGGTAAACACCCTAACCACTAGGCTACCAGCTGCCCCGGACAGTAGATGGGGCACATAACTGGCCAGAGAAAAGAACAGGGCCCTGGAAGCTGGATTGAAACAGAAGACAAAACAAAGGACATGACTTGCGAAGGCGCTGAAACAGGGATGTGAGACACATCAAGGACTGGAGATTAAAAAAAACATTAGGGTTAGGAATGTGGGGAACCACAACAGGGACCAGAACATTAATGGGAATGAGGATAACCACAGGGACCATGACACAAACAGGGATAGACAACAAGGGAGATACTGGGATAGGGATAAATTCTGCAACAGGGATGGAAACAGGAACTGGAACGAGTTTATGAACCGACAGACAAGGGGAAAGGAGTCCAGGGACTGGGGACAATGTTTTAATGTTTGTTGTAATGTAATGATGTAATGTTTATAATGAAACATTATAATGGCCATATTGTAGAGGAACACTTGCACAGAGACTTATAAATATACAACTGCACACAAGCTCTGCAGTCAGCCATAATGTATGCTATGTGCAGCAGCCAAATGTATTCATAAATTATGATTTTTTTCCCCAAAGGACAGTAATTTTCACTAAAAGTACTTTGGAGGTAATTTCTCAATAACACTAGCTCAAGCTAAAGTCAAAGTGACATGGTGACAAAATAGCATGGGCCTTAAATCTGATGTGTTACATTTCATAGCACATTAGGTAGCACTGACTAACACCAGTCTGAAAATAAGTGCTGTACACTAAAACGTGGTTACTACTGGTCGCTGAGAGAAATACATATTTGCCTAAGAGGTCGCGTTTAGTGAGACTTGGCAAGCATCATCACCTGAAGTGACTCTTACTAGCCCCTGGATGGATCACAGCAGGGTGAGATGGCATGGTCAGGCACAGCCTTCCCACTAGCGCCAACCCTTTAGGGCTAACCAGCTATGTGGAGTTTCAGTCAGGGAAGATAGTTATAAATATTATCTTTAAAGCTTATGGACCAGTAGTCACATCCACTGATAGTGTTTTTTGGAAAAGCTGACTTGAAGCACCCTCATGACTTATAGTCAAGAGTTGGTACTTAGTTTTTGGTATCCTTTTCAAATGTAAGTACCTAGGTACATATTTAATTACATAGTGTCATATGCAATTTGTTACATTTACATTTATATTTTTCATTAGCTTTGAATTTGTCTCTATTTTATTTGTTCAAAATCAGAAATGGCAAACAAATGTGAGATTTTTTGTTTTGCTTTTTCAAGTGAGACTACATACAACTCTAACATCAGATCATATCAAAATTTTCTGGTTTTAATGAGTCATGAGTAAGAAATAATTAATCTAAACATTTTTCTATCTCCACTGTGAACTTGTAAGGGTTAAAGTAGAGTACAGTAAACCCATGCTTTTATAGGGAAAAAATGCATTTTTGTGATGTGGTAAAAATAATGCCTAAAAATGCCTATTACATTGCCCTGAAAAAAAATGTAAAGGTAAAACCATGTTTGTACTGTACAGTTTACACTGAACTTCCGCAGTGCTAGAATGTAAGTACCGTTGTTACTCCTCTAAAGACTGTACTGTAATTCATGCATGCACGTTTTCTTTGGAATGCGCTGTTGTTTTCTTTGGTATAAGCAAGTAAATACCAAATTCATTTAATTTACAGTAATAAAAGTACAGGGCTTTAAGAAGAACAAAACGAAAAACACAAGAACACCCGAGACAGGGAAAATTCTGGACTGCAGCTGCATCAAAAGGCAGCAGACAATCAGCAGCAAGAAGAAATAAATAGTGTTCTCGGATTGGCTACTTTCAAACCTCCTGTCTCTGAGCAGTGGTATTTCACCATTTCAAGACGCACTTTCTTTGTGTTTCTCTCCACAGTTCCAAATTTAGTTATTTTTCATATGAAAATGTGGCTGAATTTACATTAATATTTATGTTACAAAATTAGTAAATTATATTTTTCTTAATAATTTAGCACTTAA
>JBBJLS010002413.1:0-16568 GCA_037577275.1 Bryconaethiops microstoma
TAATCGACACTCTCCTCTCACAATGAGACCAGTTGGATGGTGAAACACTACTAGAAGTTCCTCAAAGGTAATTATTTCCATTTTGTTTAAGAGTGAACAAGATATTTGTTTTCTTTGAATTATTCAAGTTCTGTACCATTTACTCAGAGTTGATAGAAATTCTATCTTGAACTAAGAGCAGATCCAAAGCGCAAGTGTAAATACATTCAGCCATTATTGATCTCTGGCTCCAAATAGCTGAAGGCCTGTATATTTTTTGGCCTTCCTAAAAAGCTTTTTTATCTTGAGGGCCTCCTAGGAGTAATCAATGTATTAATAACCACAAATCTCGACAGTGGACGGTGAGACATAATGCTGTAAAGGTTATGATCAATGTTGACTTGAAATGATGCATCTCAAACACTTATCACAACATAAACTGAACTAATGTTGCTTTTGATAATGCATGTTCTGTATTCTTTTTTGTAATTTTCTGAACATCCAGTTCGTGTTCTGATTCCAGTGTGACTGGGTCTGAAGCCGTCCTGAATTAATATTTCATTTCAGAGCATATGCTTCAAAGGGGGAAAACAGGTTTGACTGCTCTTTTGGGAGGATTATCAAAGCAAGCAGCTCGTGCTCTGGCTATCCAAGGAGGCCACGCTCCAGCTGCACTGAGCCCTTACTGAAAACATTGATTCTACTCTTTCAATCGATACTATATTTGTGCTTGTAAATAGAAGAGGAGGTGATTTATTATGACCTGAATTCAGTGAAACGCCAATGATGTTTTCTGAAAATAAATCATTTCCTTTACGTTTCTGTTACATTTTTTCCTCAATTAAAAAAGCCTTTAAATGTCTATTTTTATAGTGTAAACCCTAAATATGCTCCCAAAACACTTTAATTTCTCAGCGTAATACATTACGCTTAAAAAAATGTAAGGGGTAAACTCGAGATGTGCGAAGGGAAACTGTTCTGAAGCTGGAATATTGGACTGCATCTGCCAGAGATGCATCACAGGGCAGCAGCCAATCAGCAGCGAGGAGAAATGAACAACGCTCTCCGATTGGCTACTTTCAAACCTCCCACCTCTGAGTACAGCAGTATTTCACCATCCTAAGACGCGCTTTCTTTGTGTTCTCTCGACAGTACTGAAAAATGCATATAGTTATATTTTATATGGAAATGTAGCTGAATTTATGTTAATATTTATGTTACAAAATTAGTAAAGTATATATGAAATGCATGAAATAGTATATATTGCCATGAAAAAGGCAACAAAAAAATGCAGAGGATATCTACGGTTTCCGCGAACAATTATTAGTTAGGTTCTAAGAAAAAATCTGCGAACAACTGAAGCCGCGAACTCTGAACTGCGACTCCGTGGGGGTCGACTGTATACTTCCTGTCACAACATTTATGTCAGATAAATATCGTTAGTGGTTCTACTACTAACAATAAAGTATATCAACGGGGTTTAATGCTCTTTTTCAGGTATTTAGCAAAAAGGAGGTGAGATGAGTAACTTGGCATTTATTCTCATTTTTTAAAATCATTTTAAGAGGCTACGTCCTGCTATCCATCAGTTTCAGTTCTGTCTGTTAGGAGGACATAGTTACAAGTTTGTTAAACCATCCAAACTTATTTTTAAACCATGTTATCTCTGCTAAGTAGAGAAATGAAGGAAGCAAACTCTATAAAAAATTATAGAGAGCAGGATAATTTGATTTTTCTTCTCACTTTATTTATAAAAAAGCTCAAATAGCTAGTTACAGCCCTACACATAACTATGTACAATAATAAATGTAAAAAATAAATAAACCACATTATCAGTTATGTACTTATATGATTATATTTAAGTGACCAAGCACTTGGAATTCAATTTATTTACTTATGTAATTTATTTTTTACTTCAGGAGGTGCAGGTTTAGCACCGTTGTCTCACAACAAGAAGGGCCTGTGTTTGATTCTCAGTCCTGGAGTTGGTGGCTGGCCACTGTTCCTAGCTCATAGTGTGTGTGTGTGTGTGTGTGTGTGTGTGTGTGTGTGTGTGTGTGTGCTGTTCTAGTGAGTGTGCTCACTGGTGTTAGGATGAGTTAAATGAGGCTCAGACAATCCTCAGTGTGTATGTGACAAATAAAGTACTTCTGTTCAACACTGTTGTTGGTTTCATGCTGTGGTCTTATGTCTCTTTACTCTCCATGATCTGCTTTTCAAAGAATTCCTCACTTTTATTAATATGGCACTAAAGCATCTCAGCTCAGGCTCCTTCAGGCTGAGCCAGGATCCCTGGACTCAAACTTGGGGTCTGTCAAACTCTGGTCAGTTGCACAAGTAAAGTAAATGTCTGGAACCAAGCCTTTTATCGGCCATGAGCTTTTATCAGCTTTTATGAGCTGAATATGAGTGATCTGGTTGGATTATACACACTGAAGTGGATGAAGCTCCTCAGTGGTGCAGGCTTTAAGTTAATCCAGTCTCTTTCCAGTTTAAGTCCTCCTGGAGCTTGGGCTTCAGTAATCAGACACTTGATAGCAGCTGAGAGAGAAGTTCAGACCATCTTAAAGGCAAACCAAGAGAGCATGTCCGGCCATGGAAGTAGGGTGCTGAGTATAAATCCTATTTTAATGAATAACAGGCCCACTGTTGTCACCCCAGTAGCATTATATAATTCATTGCAAAGCAGAGCAGTATATGGTAACATCTTCTAGGTTTCATGAATACGGCATACCACGTATCCAGTGAAAAAGGAGGCCAAAGACATCTGCAATGCATTTGACTTTTACTGTCTGTATTCTGAGTTCATCATCAGGAGGAGCTCAAGAATGGTCTAAATGAAATTTAATGAATTGGAAATAATTTATTACAAAATGTTAATGTTTTCTTGTGGCGTCCCACAGGGTTCTGTTTTGGGACCTTGGACATGATACGCAACATCCTCAAGAAACATGAAATCAAAATTCACAGCTGTGCACATTTCCATTCCCACACGAAAACAAGAATCTAGGCATGTAGCTTGGCACACTGCTGAAAACCATCCTTTTAATGTAGTGTATTCATCTTTCAGTGTTATTTATGGTTTTGTTTATGTATGCAGTGTTCTCATGTTTACTGTCAGGGATGGGTCAATGCTGGATGTACGCTCGAAGTCCAGTATATTAAAAATACAAAATTTGTCCAAGGGTAAAGTGAAACACTAGACAATTTGGGGGCTTTACAGAGACATGAACATGAGATATTACAACAACAGAACACTAAGAATCAGGCAAAATTAGGAGATGATATCAACAGAGAATTAAAAAAGATAAACAGAAACAGGGGTATATATACCAAGAAGGACAACTGCAACACCTGAACAGGGCAGGAGACAAAGATCAGACACAGGAGAACAGGATAACAAGGGGGAGAAACAAAGGTGGAGACAAAATGACAACAACCTCACATGACACACTAATAATAATAATAATAATAATAATAATAATAATAATAATAATAATAATACATGGAAATAAACATGCAAAAATAAAATGTATTAATGAATGGAATTTCTGTAATGAAAAAGAAAGAAGCTTTAGATGTATTTTGCTTCAAATATTATTTGTGCATATTATTTCTACTAATATTTTTAAAAAGCTTCTTACTGTAATAAGTTGCTGCTGAACAAAAGTATATTTTGACACAACAAAAACATATTGCAGTTGTTTCATCCTATTGTCTTGTTATGAATCAATGCATAGTTATGAATCAATGCATTTTTTTATCACTAGCATAAAAAAGTAAAGATGTGTGATGATTCCTTCATCAGTTACTTTTGTTGACCATGAAGCATTTGACTATCAAGCTCAATATGACAATTGTAAAATCGCAACACAACTAACAACCGTTTGCCAGTTTTTAAATACCCACAACACTGCAGAATGCCTGTGTTCATTTTGGAAAAGTAATGTTTCCTCTCTTTCCCATTGTTGGGAGATACATGCACATAATCCCACTCAGTATACTCTTCCGCTAGTCATTCCCTAAAGACATTAAAGTGATATTAGAAAACAGTACACTGACATAGATTAAGAGCACTATTCTGGATCCTTTAAAGAATCATGATGGATAACTGAGATTGGTTTTGAAAACTTAATGATGGGCAATTATTAAGTGACATGAAAGAGATATTTCTGTTCTACACATTTCAGTTCTGTTATGCTAATAAGGATTTCTAAGCTTTCTTCCCCACATTTGATCGTCTGTGTTCTATTATGCAGGCTGAGAGAGAGAGAGAGAGAGAGAGAGAGAGGCAGGCGAGACATTTCATCAATATGGTCATGGCTGGTGAATCCAGAAGAAGCCGGTGTGGTGAGGACCGGATGGATTTTTTGGATTTTTGCGTCAGAGCCAAATCATTCTTAGCTCTTGCTCTCAGGAGGGCTCCCTCAGTGGCTCTGTGCTGCATAACACGTTCAAGCTGAATAACTGGTTCTCTGAAGTCTTACATGTGACTTCGCTTCATTTTGATCTCTTCCTGACTTTTATTCTTTTTGTAATATTCTCATACTCCGGTGTATATCGCAGGGGAGAAGCTAGTTTATCACTGTGGCAGAGTGTCAGAATTTCCTGTTTGACTGAGCAGCCTTGGGATTGTCTGGCAGCTGCAATGACATCTGTCTGTCTGGGAGAAACCAACAGAGCTGAAGCTGCTTCAGCCAGCCATAAAGAGGCTGCTGAACGATCGCTCAGCTGCTGGCAGTGCAGAGAAAGAACATATCAGAACTCAAAAGAGGCCTTTTGTTCACCTTTAGGATGACGTATGTTCCATAAAATAAACTTCAGCCAAATATTTGAGACAATTTCCCAAGCAACATTGTGGGGAGTGGGTGTGACATTAATAACTAACGACAATTTACAAAAATACTAGAGTACGTTTAGGTTTACTGTAAGTATTTTTGAATTTCAGCCCCACCCAATTTAATCCAATGCCAATGCCTCCTCAGTTAAATTTCTGCCCTGCTAGCACTGTCCCTGTAAATAAGTGAAAGTAAGTGCTTTTAATATGAAACAGAAGATGCAAAAACAACTTAAACATCGATTGGTAGACCACAGAGCAGTGGGAAACTCAAGAAATGAGTTTCAAGGCCAAGCTACTGCACACAATCCTAAGTGCAATGCTATGCGCAATGTTAAATATCGGCTGGAGCGCCATAAAGCGAGGAGTGGAAACTCTTCTTGTATGCTGAATGATTAATTGGAGTTTTTTGGTGCAAGGAGAAAGCCGCCTACAAGAATGCATGGTGACAACAGAACAGTTTGGTGGAGAATAGTGGTCTGGCTGCTTTGGGCAGGGTTGTAGGCCCCTTATTTCCAGTGAGGGGTTAATTTAATCCTATTAATACATTTTAGACTGATATATACCTCCAGCTTTGTAGAAATGGTATGACGGCTTTCTTTGCAATCTGTGTATTTTGTCCTGTCTGCATTTATGTAAGTGTAAAGTGTAAGTGTGAGTTGGCCATTTGTCACACATGAACACAGTGCAGCACAAACTGTGACCAGTGTGTGCATTTAATCCATTCACTCGAGTGAAGCAGTGAGCAGCCACCAATGCAGCGCCCGGGGAGCAGTGTGCGGGCACGGTACCTTGGTCAATTGGTTCCACTGGCAGTCCAGGTATTCGAATGCATGACTTTCCAATCACAGGGACAGATCCCTGACCACCAGGCCACCAGCTGCCCCATGTACTCTTGCTGTAATTCCTTTTTTTTTCTTGTGGTCCTGAAGGAACATTGTCTCATTTCACTGTGTACTGTGCATATGTGGCTGAAATTCAATAAAATCTACATTCTGTACATTCAGTAAAACCCAACACATTCTCTTTTGACTGAATGGGCACGGATTCCTACAGACTATCTCTAAAATCCTGTGGAAAGTCCCCCCAGAAGAATACAGAGCTGCTAAAGTGGGGGGGTGGGGGGTTGGGGGGTTAACCCCATATGAAATAGATAATACTAAATGATGAATATTTGTATTTTGTTGTTATAGATAGTTTTTATAATTACAATAACCACCTGACAGTTCCTCGTCTGATTTTCTTTAGTTTTTGGGTTTGTCACTTTCCAGAAAGTAATAAGAAACATTAAATGGATACAGTTCCAGAAATTAAGTATGTGTAAATGTTCTGTAATAATTAAATAGTTATCTTAGAACAGCACACCCAAATAAGGAACCCTTTGGGACCTTAATTCTGTAGACTGTGTGTAGTGTAGACTGTCCAAAATATGCTCCAAGTTTGTCACCGTACTCGTTTCTGTCACTCCCAGAATCAATACTGTGACACAGCTGTGAAATATTTGATAATGAAAGTGATCAGTCTTACATTTTGTAATGAAGAGCATGGGCTGATTCCAATCCAGAAGTGCTGAAGATTCCCCCTGGATATCATAAACTGGTCAGAACAATCATTTTTGCAAATGAGATGTTGGAGAATAAAATTTTTTTATAGTTTACAGAACCCCCACTTAATGGGAATATTTTATTTCTTCTAAATATTTTTTCACAGCACCATACATCCAAAACAAGAACCATTTGGGAACCTTTATTTTTCAGAGTGAACTTCACTTAGCTGTGCACAAGGTTCTGGGCGTGCCCTCGGGACTGAATGCCAAAGCAACCACAGGATGATTTATAGCTAAGATGATAAAATAACAACATTACCAGAGATTTGAATCTGCGGTATCACCAGCAGTGGAGCAGCAGCTCCCATTGGGCCGTAGCAGGCTGGGTGTGACTGCTCTTGGAGTGTCTGGAGTCTCAGATGACCAGTAAAGTAACCGGTTAGGTGCATTCTGGGGCTCTTTTAATCCGGCATTAGTGTCAGTAAGACAAATGGCAGCCATGAAGATCCCCGTCCTCTCTGCCACTATAAGCATCAAACATAGGGCCTTCATATCCCCAATGACTGACAGACACAATGCATTACAGCCCAACAAACCAATTTATTAAAGAGTTTGTGTTCTTTCAACAGGGCCATATTGTGGAAAAGAGAAATATCAAACTTTTTTGAAGAAGAGTCTGGAAAAGTATGAACTATGTAGTTTGGCCAAATCTGGTTCTGGAGGGCCTCCAACACACCTGGGAATTAACAGTTGAGTTGAACCAGGTGTGTTTGAGCAGTGAAGTGACCAAGCTGGATCCCTCCAGGATCATATTTAATGTAGTTAAACTAGTTCCTGAAGTTTCAGCATCATTAACTTGATTAATGCAGGCGAAGATAACTCATTTTACAACGGCATTTCAAACATAAAGGAACAAAGGATTTGGGAGGCCTACTGCTGTATCCCACAATGTCAAGAAGATGTTTTTCTTCTCTTTTTCATTTTCTGATTTGATGTATTTGGAGCGACCAGACAGTTGACATCACGTTGCACTTATTGGCAGCTATGTATTAGCTGGCAGAATGGAAATGAGGAAGTTGGGGGGGCCTATTTAAGATGCCTTTCCTTTTTACATGGGATTTGTTATGGACAGTTGGGTGGCAAACTGTTTTTTCTCTCCAGTTTGAAGGGGGAAATATTTTCTGGATGGCCAGTTGAGTAGACTTGATGTTGCCAGTAGTGGACAGACCAAGCCACATAGTGGCCGTTGGCTCTTCATTTCCTATGATTGTAGATCCCTTGGTTGGCAGCTTGGGATGAGAGGACCCATGGAGAGCAAGACCATTCTGGTGGAAATGGAGGAGGCCTGGTGAATGAGGGACGGCGCAGTGGTGGAAGTGAGGGAACGGAGGCCCAGCCACATCAACCCTCAAGAAGGGAAGTCAGCTCTGTCTGGGAGCCGTGGGATTGCCCTTTGGGTCAAATTGGGTGTGGGGTCCCAGTGTACCACCGAGAAGGAGCTGCGCGATTGAGACTGGGCTGTATCCAGTAGCTGCTGTTATGTGGGATGAGGGTCCAAGGACCCAAGATCCAGTGTGACTGTGGTCAACAAAGCCAGCGAAGGAAAGTATGACATGGGCCTCTGGCTGAGGAATGATTGCTTATAGGTTGTCTTTTTCTGTCTTTTCCTAGCCAGTAATGTCAGTCAAGGTTTATCTGGGTTCTTTATGGGTTTATTTTTTTTTGCTCTTGGCTGATGGATGGCAGTAGTCGGCCAAGCCTAGGATTGTTGTTCTGTTACTTTGGTGTGAGTTTCTTTGGGATAACATCCCTCTTCCTCCTTGGGGTTACTTCCATCCCCCTCCATTGCTTCCTTTCTCCCTTATAGGTGGGGTAGTGCTGTGGGAGAGTACTGTGTATTTTACTTGCCTGTGGTTTTGCATCCAGAACACTGTGACATTTATTTACCTGCAGGCTGTAATCAGACTGTGTGAGAACTGCTTAACTATGGGAACATGCAAGGAGTGCTGTGACTGGATTGCATCCACATGTGCACGGCAGGCAAGGACCTGGGGGGTTAACCTATTGGGTTAATGTACTGTAGATGTACTGTAACACTGTGTACCTGAACAAACCTGTGTGAATTGAAAATCACCTCTGTGTGTTTACTCATCACTGCTGCACCCAGAGAATCCAGAACCAAAATGAAAGGATTCCTAAACAGAAAAATAGTGTAACTAATGGCTATGACGGGTATTGAGTTCACTACTCTACCTCCACCAGTCCCTGACTGGTCCTGGCCTGGTTGATTAAAGTTGCCATGGTGACATAGCCTGGTAAGAGGTCATCAACCGTCTTGAGATCAAGCAAGAAGTCTTGGTTTGTGAGACAGAATCAGAATCAAATCCCGGAGAAAATTGCTTACAGGATGACTGCACAGACACACGGAGATAAGAAGAATAAAAAAATGTCCAAATAAACTCTTCGGGAAATACTTAGAAAATCCTTAGCACTAACTACACTATGCTATGTACATTTACACTCATTCGGTCTACTACCCTCATTAGCTTCACCTATTCATACCGAGGTGATAAGGACTGTAGACAGTCTGTAGCACAGTCAATAGAGAAGATGTCTAGAAAACATGGTTACTGACTGATTTGAAAGCAAATGTATGGGGCAACCAACCAGAACAGTGGTCATTTATATATGCAGTAACAAAAACAGGATGTTTGGTTATAAGGAATGAAGAACAGTTGTAATAATGAATCATGATTGTTATCGGTGTGTAAAACCACACAAATGTTCGAAATATAAGTAAAAGCAGAACCTTTCCAGTGGTCAATCCAGTTCTCTGAAATGACTCTGTGCTGTTAGTGGTGATCAATGTTGTAATTCTCTGCAGGTCAGTGATATTAACCTGCAGCAAAGAGCAGTGATGAAATCCCAGAGTGCACTCAGGCTTCACTTTTTTATTATTCTTTTAATTTGAACTGGGTCTTTTATGTCACCTCCAGTAGGACTAATGAGTAAATCACACCACTAAAAGTGTAGCCTTAACCATCCACACACTGTCATGCCCTGTCAGCGGCCGCTGGAGGCTGTCCGTGTTTAGTTGGGCGTTTTTGGTTTTGTTCTGGACTTTAATTTTGATATGAAGCACACCGGCCTTAGGCTTGTTTACATCACATGTTTCAGCTGGCCGGTGTGCTCACCGTAAATGAGTTTTGTGTTCTAATTGGTTGTAAATTAGTATTTAGGTTTGTGTGTGGTGGCCCTCGGTGTCGGTCCACCGTTGTCTTAGCTCTGTTAGTGTTTCTAAGTTCTCATTTTGATTTGTCTAAGTCTTGTTTCCAGCCCTCGCGCCGTTTGTTTTGTTTGAAAATAAAAAGTATCAGAGAATGTGGAGGTCTGCACAAACCCCTGCTTTGAGTGCTTGGGAGGACAGAGGGGGAGACATGACACACCTACACAGTCACACCTTCTTCCTTACCGACTAGTACTTAACTGTAATTTACTTATCTATACCATTAATACACCATCATTTGTGTATATAGCATAGTGTATTTCATATTGAGGGTTTTTCTGCAGAGTTTGTATTAGGTTTATTTAGACTTGATATTTGTTGTTGTTGTTGTCTCTGTGTCTGTGTGTCTGTGCATTAAAATGAGCAATTTCCTCCGGGATCAATGAAGTTCTCTGATTCTTTGCCCTTAAGTCAAAGTTATTCATTTTTCAACCTCAGAAAGCATTGATTTAACAGAGAATCAGACAGCAGCCCCAACCATCAAATAATACTGAATGTATCTGTATTTAGTGTGTTCACCCTTCACCTTTTTTTTTTTTTTTTTCCCTTCCCTTCTTTCGTTAGACTTGTTTTCAGTTCTTTGGCTTAAATCTACAGAGATATTGTTTTACATTCTTATAAACTCCTTCACTTGTGTTATCCATCTTACACTTTTTTACACTCTTCATTCCTTAAAATCCTGCCAGTTGACCTTTACTCTGTGTGAAAATCTCATAATGAACAGATCAATAGAAATGTACTAACAAAAATCCTTTTACATTAGTTCCCATTTTAAGCTCTGGATGTTTTTCCTTCCCTGCAAAGCTGCTTTGAAGCCACAAGGTTTTGTTCTGACAGACACAGCATGAATACCAGAGCTTTCCCAGAATGCACCTAAGACATCATATCACATATCTCTGATCTTTCAAGGTGATAATAACAATCAAGTGCTGCACTGAAAAGCAATTTTCTCCCCATCCAAGTATTGATTGCTGTAACCGCACACTTTTAATTCCTAAAAAATGGTACCAGAAAGAAAGATATCATTGAATATCTAGCTGCACAAGTAGGACAGATAAGAGCTTTAATCTAGCAGATATGAGGAATTCGGCTGATTTAAATAACACATTCAATGCACAAATTTGCATGTGCACAATAAAAGTAATTACAGAGGAACCCAAGCAAGCAGATTATAATTTCAGGCTTTCCTGATGAATGACGTACTCTCACTGTGAAACTCTCAATTCCACATTGCTCTTGTGTAAGCCCTTTTTCTTTTTTTATGTTGAGGATTTCTTTATTCAGGTCAATAATTATAGCAGGGCGAACTCACACAAAGACTCAAGCCTACACACGGTCACTCCTGCCACGGGAGATGTATAATTTTCCTGCGGTGATTGGTTGAGAGCCAAGTGTTAAGTTATTAAAATTGTGCAGTAAATCAGTTTGCTTTGAGATCATCTCGTAAAAGGCCATCAGTCACAGTAGATTAGGCTGGATATTCAACGGTCATTAATTGTTTCAAGTATATACTGAATATGAAAGTCATAATTACAGTTGAATTTAAGGCCTGTGCTGTCTGTGGATTTGCAGCAAGATTATTTTTGAGTCGAACTAATTAGACACAATGGCCCTTATTCAAGAGAAAAATGATTTGAGTGTAAAATGGTAGTTTAATTGCAGGCAAATCTGAAATCTGAAATATTTAGCAATCTGAAAAAAAGCTTATTTTTGTTCTTAAATCATCAAAACACCCATTAAGTAAATGTTTCATCATCAAGAAAATAGCAGCATCAGACAAAGAAGCATCAATAAATAAAAACAACATCAATTCTATTCTGTATTTAATTTGTCCACTTTTTTCTTTTGGTGTCAAGTCCTGTCAACGGCCGCTAGAGGCCGCATTTTGTTAATGTTTGTATTTAGGTTTGGTGTTGGAACTGTTATTTTGAAATGTGATGGGTTTTTGTGTTTATGAGTCACAGCTGGGTGTCGTTTGGAGTTAAGTGTTTGTGTTATTGTTATTGGTTGAGGGATTTTGTGTTTTTGCATATAAGGGGTTTGTGTTTCATGTTCAGGTGTGGGTCAACGGTTATCCTGGCTCTGCTAGAGTTTCTCAGTTCTCCTTTTGTTCTTGTTACTGTCTTGTTATCCGGCCCTCGCGCTGTTTGCTTTGTGTGTGTTCGAATAAAGAGCTAAAGATGGAAGTCTGCGTATGCGCCTGCTCAATGTGGCGGATTTAACTCTTCCATCCTTCCAGTCTTAACTCTTAAATCGTATCAGTAAACTTTGATTTCAGTAAATATAAATGGTGTAAAACAGTCTAGAACAGGTGTTTGTTCTTCTAAACTCTTGCCGTTTGCTGCTCTTTCTCTTGGCGTGCCGCCCCTCGGACGCTCTCCGGACCCCCTCCCTCTGCCTGTTTTCCCCACCCACTCTTGGGCAGAGACTTGTTCAAAGATCCTGTGTTTTTTCCATTTGTTTCTAAAACCTAAAATTTGAGCATTTTTGTTCTTTATGGGCATTTGCATTTGATGCCATTCTAGAGTTAAAGTCAACCAGCTCATCCCAAACATTACATAAGACAGACTTGATTTCCTTTCAAAGGGACACACATTCACACAAGCAGCTCGACACACACACCTCAGCAGCCTCACATATTTCTTTCTCATAATTCAGTGAAAATAGCTAAAGGAGATATTTCTGATGAGATTGGATAGGCACACATCTACTTGCAGAAAAAGTGAAGTTATTACTACAGTATACAGAGAGCAAATGGGACCCCAAACAACCACGCAAGTCCTGCTTGTTCACCAAAGCTGTCCCCTTCAGTTAAATAGCCCTTTCAATCCTTGAAGAAAAAAGCACTCTACTATGTTCCATTCTTGTTTCAGACAGAAAAATAAATAAACTATCTGTGAAAAATGACAATGCTGTGAGTCTGAAATGATGTAGCTGTTCAAGAATCCATTACTGAGAAAAGAAACTGCACTAGAACAGGCAACCTGGACACCTGAGATGTCAAGAAAGCTTTATGAGCTGAATGTAAATTTGTAGTCGGGATTAACATGGATTTCAGTAAGCAAAAATGCAGTCAAATTCCAGAGGAGGAGTTTATAAGAAGCATGAAAGAAGCATTCAAATCTACAGTAAATACTTCAGCAAGTTCAGACTGCAGCAGCCTCTGTGCTTACCAGGAAAATATGGTCTGAGCATATGCTTATTATTGTTGAGTTCAAATACAAGACTTTATTACGTTTAAAGCCCTTAATGGCCCAGCTCTGGCATCTTACTGATTTGTTTAAGTGTTATGGTCCATCCGGACCACTTTGCTCAGCCGGGACAGGCTTACTGCAGACTACTAGGATCACTCACAGCTCAGCTGGTGGAAAATCCATTTCATATGTAATTCTTAAACTCTGGAACAGCATTTCAGAGTATATTGGCAATACATGCTTGACAGATGTTTTAAAATCCATTTAAAACATATTCTAGGCTCCTTAAGCATTTTAGCTCATTTTCACTTATTGTTTGTTAACATGCTGTTGTGTTAAATGGCCAAAATATGTGGAACTATCACACCTACATGAGCTTGTTGGACATATAACAGCCACTACACTCTTCTAGGAAGGTTTTGAACAAGGATTGTGCTGACTACACTCTACTTACCTGCTTTCCCACACTTTTCGCTGATGATGTCCTACCACATGTCCTACCCAGTCCCGAAAAACCATGTTTCTGACCATATCCATGGATCGTTTCCCCAGTTTTGCTCTTATAGTAAAGTGTACCCTAGAAACAGGCAATGTTCCGGTGGACTTCAAATCAGCTTTGGCCACAACAATTCTAAAAACATCCATGCAGGACATCACTGATGTGACCATCTACAGACTGGAGCCTTTCTCTCCAAAGTTCTGGAGTGTGCTGTATATAACCAGCTCAACCTATCTCTGTCATAACACAAACTTCATGACCCAAACTATTCTGAATTCAAAGCAGCACATTCAAAAGAATCTGCACTTCTACCTGCTACTGAGGAGCTTCATACAGCCAAAACAGCTCAACTGTATTCGGTTCTAATTCTTCTACGTCTTTCCTCAGCTTTTGATACTGTCAACCATCAGATACTCCTAAATTCCCTCACCAAACCAGAGAAAGGGTCACAGAAAGGGTCAAAATCTGCCCCACAAAGACTTTTCACTGGTGTTCCTCAGGGTTTAGTCCTGGGCCCATTTTCTTTTCCCCATTCTCTCACTCTCTTGTGTGATATTATGCTGATAACACTCTGCTCATCTTCTCCTTTTTCCCAGTGACTCTCAGATCTCAATTCAGACTTCCACATGTCTAAATACCATTTCCTCTTTGATGACAGTGCATCACCTGAAGCTAAATCCCAGCATAACATAAATCCCAGTTATCACTCCCACATCAAAAGCACACATTCTAGGAGTGAGCTCATATGGGAATCTTTAATTTCCCTCTCACATTATTAGTCTCACCCAAACTTGCAGGTTCCTTCTTTATAACACCAGGAGAATTCGTTCTTTCCTCACCATTGAAACACCTCAGATACTCGTTCAGTCTCGTCAGACATTTCAACACTTGACTACTGTAGCACACTTTTGGCTGGCCCTCCTCTGAAGACCACAAGACCTATATTCACAATGCAGAAGCATGTCAGGTCCTCATTAAACCAAAATTCTTCAACTCCACTACTGCAAATGCTTCACTGGCTTCCTGAGGCTGCACACATTAGATTTTAAACTCTTAAAGCTTGGCTTCTAAGCCAAAAAATGTTCCAGCTCTGTCTTACCTATCAGCACTGATCAGACCATGGGTCACAGCTTGCCCACTTAGAGCCCTAAGCACAGCATGACTTAACCCACATCTTCTCAAAGATTGAAATGTCTCCTCTCGGTTTTGGCACCTATGTGGTGGAATTAATTTCCCCTGACCATCATAACTGCTAAAAACAACTACATGTTCATGTCAAAAACCTGAACACAAAAAGTTCTTAGAAAGAAAACTGTCTTCCATGTCTTCCCTATGTGATCTGATAGGATATTTCTGATAGAATCTTGGCTTGCGATCAGCTCTTGACACAAGTCCAGGTTTACTAGAGTGAGGGACATGTTTTCTTCAGCAAAGTACTAACATACATCACTCTAAAGAAAAACATCTGCCAAATACTGTAAATGTAAATTTATCTAGATTCAGATAAACAAGTATTTGTGAGGTCAGGCACTAATGTTAAATGAGAAGGCCTGGCTCATAATCAACTTTCCAGTTCAGTTGGGTTGAAGATAAGGCTCTGTGCAGGTCACTGGAGTTTCTCCACACAAAACTCATAAACCATGTCATTTATGGACCTCATTTTGTTCTCAGAGGCAGAATCATCCTGGAAGGACTGCCTCAAAACCACTGCTATAAAGTTGAAAGCATAGATTTGTCTAAAATGTATTTTTATGCTGTAGCTTTAACGTAGCCATATGAAAACTGCATGGATATGTTCTTAATTTTATGCCCTTGTTAGAGGTGTAGTCAACTCACAATTCAGTTTGATAGATGATTCAGGGCTCAAAGTTAAATGCACTTACAATTTTTTTAATTTAGAAATTTGAAGAAAAAATATGACTGTATTAAATTGTAGTACAATTCACTAATGAAGCTAGAGCTGGAATAGAGGGGGAAGGTGATGTATGACGTGAATGTGATGGACTGGTTTGTTGATAGGCCCCCAGGTTAACCGGGGGACCCCCTTCCCTCTGCAGGTTTTCCCCACTCACTTGTGGGTGGAGTCTATCATAAAAGTTCTCCTGGGTTTGAAGATCATGTGTTTTTTTGTTTGAAATTTAGGTGTTTTTGTTGTTTGACATCATTTTAAAACCCCCAGTAGTGGTTACTATCATTACATGTTTTTAAATTACAATAATTTCTACGTGACATAGAAACAGCAAGTAAAGCTCAGCCTGACGTCTGACACCTTGAGCATCAACACAAACCGGGGGGACTTTCATATAAGGAGCTTACCATTTGTTGCGCTCCTGACATTGATCCATGCCACTCACTATCTAAAGGGTAACACTATAAACAATTAAGTTAGATCAAATATCATCAATAGAATGCTAATTATCCATGATACAGTGTCACGTTTCCAAGATGTACACTCCGCCAATATTAACTTACTTCTTAAGCCAGGCAAAGACCCTACGCTTCCATCTAGTTACCACCCTATATCGCTTATAAATACAGATCTTAAAATAATCTGTAAAGCTTTACACTGGAAATTATCACTCCTTTTATAATTCACCCAGATCAAACAGGGTTCATCAAGGGTAGACACTCAGCCACTAACACATGCAGGTTAATAAACCTAATAAATTATTCTACTATTAACAAACTGGAGACTATAATCATCTCTTTAGATGCAGAAGAGGCATTTGATAGGGTAAATTGGAAATTTCTTTTTGCAATACTAAGCAAAGTTGGTCTTGGGACATCTTTCATTAATTGGATCAAAACATTATATAGTTTTTCCTATTGCATCAGTCAGGACAAACGATCACACCTCACCAAGCTTTAGTCTACAGAGAGCACCCAGGCAAGGCTGCCCTCTTTCCCCGTCACTTTTTGCCATTTTCCTTGAACCATTAACAGCCACTATCAGACAAAACAAGGATATTGAAGGTATTCAAATTAAAAACGAGCACCACAAAATAAGTCTATACAGATGATTTACTCCTTCTTCAGCAGAACTCACAATCCTTCAATTTCAATCACAGATAAATTCTCAGCCGTTTCTGAATATTCCATCAACTGGTCAAAATCCATTGTTTTGCCCATAAACTGTGTTTTCCAGAACATATCCACTAACAAATTACAATCAGGACACATCAAATATTTAGGTATAAATATCTCCCCCAGGCTCTCAGACTTGCCAA
>JBBJLS010002482.1:0-16563 GCA_037577275.1 Bryconaethiops microstoma
CATCTTGTTTGGTGAAAAGTGCAGTAAATCAGTGGTTGAGGGAGATGCACATGGTCTCTGGACAGAATGCACAGAAGCTAGAGATGTTATCAGGAAATGCTTATTTAGAGAAGGTAAAGGTAACATAAAACTTATAATCATCTCAGAGCTGGGAAACATAAGAAACAAAAGGTGTAAAATGAGAAATGGAACTAAAAAGACCAGTGTAAAATTCACTAATTGGTTTGATTTGGTTTTTGTCTGTTTCTTACCCCTCCTGTCTCAGATTCAGTTTTAATTTGTCACATACACCATCATACATGGTACAACATGCCATGAAATGCTTTTTGCAATGCCTGGCCAGAAAACAGTATGACAGTTATTGTGATATCCGAGATGGCGCCGCGGATGGCAGCCTCGTACAGCGCTCTCTCGTACTTTCCTTGTTTTTGTTTATTCTCCGTGTTTGGTCACTCAGACCACATTACTTTTCCCAGAGATCAACTGCTAAGCATCAGGCAGTCGTCTCAAAACAGTTTTTACCCTTTTTCATAAACCCTGAAAGTTTTTTAGAGATCTTAGTCGGAGGTGCAGCGTCTCTCTGAGGGTCTCGGCGGAGACGCAGACGAGGGACAAGCGCTGGCGCGCTGGTGAAACTCCGTCAGCGGGGATTCCGCCCTGCGCTCCCCTCCATTCACCTGACGAACCTCCGCTTCCTTCCAAACAAAATGGACGAGCTGCTGCTTCTTAACCGGACTAACAAGGATTGCACATTCTGTTGCCCTTTGCTTCACTGAAACATGGCTCAGTGAACGAACCCCAGACGCTGCCGTAAATCTGCCGGGCTTCCAACTGCACCGCGCGGACCGTGACACGGAGCTCTCTGGGAAATCAATGAGGGGGATTCTGCTTCTGCATAAATGAAGGTTGGTGTACTGATGTCACAGTGTTACAGAAATTCTGCAGCCCAAACCTGGAAACTTTTTTCATCAACTGCAAACCGTTTTATTCACCGCGGGAGTTCTCTTCCTTCATCCTGGTCGGAGTTTACATACCTCTTCAGGTTAACGCGAACAACACACTATGCGCGCTGGCTGACCAGATTACCATCCTGGAAAGAAAATTCCCTGATTCCTTTCTCATTGTTCTTGGGGATTTTAATACAGAGAGCATATTAACTGCCCCACCAGGGACAATATCACACTGGACCACTGTTACACCACTTTAAAAGATGCCTATAGTTCTGTTCCCCGGGCAGCTTTGGGACATTCTGATCACTGCCTAGTCCATTTTATTCCAGTTTACAGACAACAACTTAAACGTGCCAAGCCTGTAGTCAAAACTGTGAACAAGTGGAGCAATGCAGCAAAGCAGGAACTACAGGTCTGCTTTGACTGCACTGATTGGACTGTTTTTGAAGCTGCATCTGATAATCTGGATGAGCTGACGGACACTGACATCATATATCAGTTTTTGTGAAGATGTGTGTGTGCCAACTAAGACCGTCTGCTAATACAGCAACAAACCATGGTTCACCCCTAAGCTGCAACATCTTCGTCAGGCCAAGGAGGATGCCTACAGAAGTGATGACAGGGCCCTGTACAGTGGCAAAAAGGACCTACTCTGAGAAGCTGAAAGAGCGGTTCTCAGCCAACGACCCTGCATCAGTGTGGAGAGGCCTACGAGACATCACCAGCTACAGACACCCCCCACCCCCTGCTGAAGCGAACAAAGACCTGGCAGATGAGCTGAACACCTTCTACTGCAGGTTTGATGTGAGCTGGCTGTTCCAGAAACAGAAAACCAGGAAATCCCCGGGACCGGACGGTGTATCACCCTCCTGCCTCAAAGCCTGTGCTGACCAGCTGGCTCCCATCTTCATCCCTGGAGCTGTGTGAAGTTCCCTCCTGCTTCAAATGCTCCACTATTATTCTGGTCCCCAAGAAACCCACCATCACAGAACTGAATGACTATAGACCTGTCACCTTGACGTCTGTGGTGATGAAATCCTTTGAACGCCTGGTTTTAGCCCATCTGAAGGACATTACAGGACACTTGCTGGACCCCCTGCAGTTTGCCTACTGGGCAAACAGGTCGGTGGATGATGCAGTGAACATGGGACTGCATTACATCCTGCACCATCTCGACCATCCGAGAACTTACGCAAGGATCCTGTGTGTGGACTTTAGTTTGGCTTTTAACACCATTGTGCCTGAACTCCTCTCCTCCAAACTCTCCCAGCTCAACGTGTCACCTGCTACCTGTCAGTGGATCACCAGCTTCCTGACAGATAGGAAGCAGCAAGTGAGACTGGGGGAGGTCACTTCTGAAACACGGTCCCTCAGTATTGGTGCCCCCCAAGGATGTGTCCTCTCACCACTATTGTTCTCCCTCTACACTAATGACTGCACCTCCAAGAACTCGGCTGTTAAACTCCTGAAGTTTGCAGACGACACCACCATCATTGGACTCATTCAGGATGGTGATGAGTCTGCATACCGGCAGGAAGTCGAGCGGCTGGTACTCTGGTGCAGTCGGCACAACCTGGAGCTGAACAAGCTCAAGACTGTAGAGATGATGGTGGACTTTAGGAGACATCCCTCAACACTGCTCCCCCTCTCCATATCAGACAGCCCAGTGTCTACTGTGGACACCTTCAAGTTCCTGGGTACCACCATCTCCCAGGACCTGAAGTGGGAGACCAACATCTCTTCCAGCCTCAAGAAGACCCAGCAGAGGATGTACTTTCTGAGACAATTGGGGAAGTACAGTCTCCCACAGGAGCTGCTGATCCATTTCTACACTGCAATCATTGACTCTGTCCTGTGCTCCTCCATCACAGTCTGGTATGGGGCAGCCACTGAACAGGACAGGAACAGACTGCAGCGAACTGTACGGGCAGCAGAAAAGATCATCAGTGCCCCCTGCCCTCCATCCAGGACCTGTTACTCTCAAGAACCTGGAAATGGGCAGGGAAAATCATCACAGACCCCTCACACCCTGGACACAGACTTTTTGACCTGCTGCCCTCTGGAAGACGGTATAGAAGCCTGCAGACCAGGACCACCCGACACAGGAACACTTTCTTTCCCCTCACCATCTCCCTCCTAAACAGCTGAACTGTCACTGCTTCACACTACAAGACTGCAACTGCACTTTATGTACAGTCCTGTATTTTCTGTATATAAGATCTAGATTGTTTATTATATTGTATTGTTGATTTAAACACTTTGTGTATGTGCGTGTGTTTATGTGTATGCATATATATGCATGTGTGTACACACACACACACACACACACACACATACATATATATATTTTACGGATTCACACCGTAGATTGTATATTATATATAATATCGCTCAGTATAGTGTTCACCGTGTCGTTCATATATTGTTGTGTTTTTATACTGTTGTGCTTGAGAGACACCATCGACCGGAACCAAACTCCTTGTATGTGTCGCTCACATACTTGGCCAATAAACATGATTCTTATTCAGATTCTGATTCTGACATCGTGCTGACCGATGAAGAAATGTAATGTAATGCTCCTCTGTTGTCTCACATTTTTATTGAGATCAGCTTGTCATGGTCGCCACCGCTAGTTGTGTTAGCATTAGCAGACGCACAGATACACTCACACTCACACACACACACACACACACACACACACACACAGACAAAAACGCAAGGAATGAGTAACCTGCAACTATTTAATTTTAGGTGCTACCTGTACTAGAAACAGCATTTCTCTGAGTGATCTTTTTTTGTCTTTCTGCAGATTCTGCCGTCATCAGCAGAAGATCAGAAACCAGTGAAAGAGTAAGTGAATGGAGTTTGATGTTAAATGAACAGTCATGGAAACACTTGTTTGGTCTTTACACTTCTGAACATACAGAATTAAATCCAGTATTTTTAACACCTTATAAACAAGACATTACATAATACCACTGTCAGGTCCAACCTCATAGTATGACTGTACAGTGACGACTGGTCTTAAACTTGGATGGGAGATCTAGAAACAATAACATCTGTCAATAGCTCACACACTGTAGCATCACATCACAATCCCAACTGTAGCAATGAAACAGTGAAATTACCTGTTTAAGAACAGTCATCCTCGAAAGTTTATATGTTGAAATGTACTGCTCCCTAACAACTACAGCAAATGCAACTATCTCACAGTATACCAGTCCTGTCTAAATATAGCCGGATAGATGCATGTAATAAAGACAACCATGAATAAAGAAAAGAAACGGTTCTAGTTTCACATCAAATTTTTATTGTAAATCATACAACTTTAACTGACATATATGTTGTATTTTCAGACTGTTGCTGATTATGAAAACGATCCACCTGGAAACCGCAACATTTCAATGAGTCAAGTCTACCAGGACACAATACCTAACACCAACCAATCAGACTCTGTCTACGAGACACTGATTCCTAACACAACCCAATCAGATTCAGTCTACCAGACTCTAAATTCCAATATCAATTAATCAGATTCTGTCTACCAGGCTCTAAATTCCAATATCAATTAATCAGATTCTGTCTACCAGACTCTGAACCCTCAAACCAGCCTTTCACATTCAGCCTAAACGAGCTTGAACCCCAACACCAACCAATCAGATTCACGATCTAACGAGATAGATAAGACAGTTACTTAGTTCAATACAGTCATATTCAGTACAAGCAGCAACAGGCTTTTTTAAATTTTATTTTTTATTATAGCTGTTGCAGATTAATAGATTTGATGAGTAAATAACTACTATGAAACTAACTATTTTAAAATAAAGTTACTTCAGGTAAAGCTTGAAAATGTTCTAGCCTTAATGATGTTCACATTGTGTTTATATATTTTTCTATATGTTTTTTATTATTCTTGTATGTTGTAACTGTGTACAAGTTCCTTTTAAGCCGTTTCTGAAGGATCAGATAAAGACACAGAAAAAGAGTACAGGGTAAATGTAAAACAAAATGAATAAATGTTTTGAGTTTCTTCATTGTTGAAGTGATTTATTTTCTATAATTGTGATTAATTGAATAGTTGCATATAGTGTTTGTAATGATCATGACCAGAAACCCAAATACAATAAAGTTTTGTTCCATCTATTTGGCTGTATGATTCATCCAGCAAAGACGCAAGGTCAAAACCGGAAGATCCACAGAAAACATAATATTCAAATTGCTAGGCAGAAATCAGGCCCATCGTAACAGGCAGAGGTCAGATATTGAAAAGGCACAAGAGTAAAATGGAAGGCACTCTAGGAAAAACCTTGGCAATAGATCTTAAGGTGGTGTAATATTCTCCCCATTCAAACAGTCCAGAATACCGGTGATTCTGACCGGAGTAATCTACAGCTATGTTGTGGCATGGAATGGATTTCAGGATCCAGATTCAGACCGCCTTGTGATCTCGCTCCAGATTCTGTGATGTCTTCATCTGGAATTTTAGAAGCCTTGATCCTACAGGTGGTTCCTAGAGCCCAGACAGTCCAGACAGGACCTGTGGGTGTCAAAGAGATGAGATGAATCAAGGATTTCATCAGGAGCCACCCAGGATTGTTTTTCAGGATTGTTTTCATTGTTTTCGTAAACTTCCCTGAAAAAATTATTGTTGTTGTCCCCTACATTGTCTAAAATCCAAGATTTCTGAGAACTCATATACAGTTTCTGTCTTCCAAGAATGGTGGTTGCTGAATGTCACTTAAAGGAGGGTGTGTGGGACTATACAGGTTTAAGCAAAGAAACACTGCATGTACGATGTTGACATGAACAGTAATGCAGGTCATTTGCTGACAAATCTTGAAGTGCTCCATAATTTGGGAGTGAGTTTCTGGGAAGGCAGTTGGACCTTCAGGACTTTAGTGGACATCCAGGCACTCTGCCTTGTCTGACAGTGCCTGTCTGCACACCTTTACTGCATATTCACTCCCTCAGTAGTGTGTGGGCCATTTCTCAGACTCTCCCACTAGTTCTGAACCAGTTGTCCATGGAAGGTACTGTCTCTCAATTCCGAGATCCTGCTTTAGTTCCTATTCCTGAATTTGCATCTCTGTTTGGCCATTACTTTCTGGACGGTACCCGTGTGTGAGAATGTGCCTCCCAGACATCTGAAGATCACATTCCAGATTTGGGAAGTGAGCTGGGGTCTTCCATCTGTGTATGAACTGACTTAATAATATTTCTGCAAATTTGAATTTAATCATATAGAATCTTTCAGCTACTTCAGGTTTTTGGTGAAGTGACATTTTAGCTCCCTCCAACTAATATATCCACTAACTTACAGCTATTTTAAGAGCTAATGGTTCTTTATTCACCATATCATAATCACATATCTCAGCTGTCAGTTTGTGTTAGTTAAAAGCACAGGGGTGTAGTTTATCTGGACTCCCTTCTCTTTGTGATAATACTCTACCTTCGACCCACAACAGAGGCATCTACTGTGTATATATGCTACCATATACACACAGTAAAAAGGACCATTGTGCAACACAACAGCAGAACAGAACAAAACACAACCACAAGTGCAGAAAGGACAAAGAACAAGAGCAACATTATAACTATACAATACAGCTACAGTAAGGATAAGGTGCGCTGTCCTCTGTCTCCACCGGAAGTAGAGACGCTGTTGGGTCTTCTTGGTGATGGAGCTGGTGTTAAGGGTCCATGTGAGGTTCTCCACGATGTGAACACCAAGGATCTTGGTGCTCTGGACAATCTCCACCAAGGAGCCGCCGATGCTCAGTGGGGAGTGAACATATTGCGCTCTCCTGAAGTCAAGAACCATCTTTTCTTTTTTTTTTCTTCATTCAGGGAACGTTTTTTTACTCTGCACCAGTCTGTCAGCTGCATCACCTTGGAACACGCCAGCGATGTTTGTGTAAACAAAGTCCAGCCCGTTCACGCGTTCACGCGTTCACCCCCCCCCCCCACCCCCCCAGTCGGAAAGTCCACAAACTGGTGGAATTTAGGGAGAACTGCCTTGAGATTTGCGTGATTAAAATCTCCGGTGACTGTAAACAGTCCATCAAGATGAATGTTTTGGAGCTCACTGATGGCTCTGTACAGTTCGGCTAGCGTGTTAGTGTTAGCATCGGGTGGGATGTACACCGCAACTGTGGTGAATTCCCTCTGTAAATAAAATGGACTGTATCTAACAGTCATAAACTCCAGCAGCGGTGAGCAGTAGCTTAAAATCAACACAGCGTGTACGCACCAGTTTCAGCATTGGCTCATCTTCAAGTTAAGCTACTTGCTCACTTCTTATCTGGAGCAGGTCTGGCTGTCATAGACATGCTTACCAGCTGTTTGGATGCACGTGTTGTCAAACATTTGGTGTAAAAAATATACTTTTGCACCAAAGTGTTGGACCTGGAGAGGCCGCTGCAAGCTAAGCGCACCACCATCTTGGCTCCATAGCCACATTTAGGGTTTACCATATTTTATAGTGTAAACCCTAAATATGCCTCCAAATATGGTCCCAAAACAATTCAAATTTATTTTAAACTCAGCCTAGTACATTAATCTGTATCCATACTCAACCCGGTCTCACGACTTTTCGTGCAGTCATCACAACATAAAAATTGTCTGTGTAAAATTGTTTTATACACTATTGAACACACTTGAATATATAATTTATTATTCCTTGGAAATGTTAAACTACAAACCGTAATGTTAAGAGCAGAGTGTGTGCATGTGTGACTCCGTTTCATCAATCAGAATATATAGGTGTTTTTTAAACATTTTTTAAAATTCAAACAAAAACTATTTTTGAGGAATACCAAAATACGTTTTGATGACCACATTCTCCTGCAGTCTTGTCTGAAGTTTAAAAAATTGTTGATAAAATTGTCAGTTATTTTATTGATAAGGGTCTTTTCGAAGAGGATTTATAACGGCAGTTCTTAAGGCCTGATAGAGAGGCGCTCTTAACTCATCGCAAAACAAATGTTCGCAGAACAAGGTATTTTTGAGGAAGCTCCTCATGAGGGTGTAGAGGAAGCACGCTGATGGCGTAAGATGTCACACAGTTTCCACAAGAATTTTGTAGTCACTGACGCTAAACTGGGTCCTGTTTATCAAGCTCCTTTTATGTGGAAGCAGCAAAGACACATTTCTGTTCAATGCGGAACCACTGTGTGTCTAATGTTTTGAATTTTATTTTAAATGAAGATGTTATGAATTAGTTTACCATTTCAAGCTTTCCAACAATTTTATTTTTCAAGATTTCCACAGATGCATTATTTCCCCACGGTGTTTTTTGCATGAAAAACACTGATTCCACCCTGACCGATGCAATGGCCTCAATGACGCTGACAATTTTAGAACTGAAAAGACCATTGAGATCATCAGGCAGAGGTTGAGATACGGTTCCATAACCGATTTTATCAGTTTCCCGATTAAACACACGTTTCACAACTTATTTGTGTGGGTTTTTTTTTTTTTTTGTCCATCTTACTGTCCAATTGCTCTTGTTGTTTTTTTATTTTAACAGTGTCATGATTCTTCATTCATTCATGCTTTCGTTTGTTCATTCTTATCTGATACGCTTATCCTTAACCAGGGTGTCATGATCCTTATTCTGGTAAATGGTACGTAAATGGTACATCATGTAATTACATAACACACTTCGGGACCGTCGGGTATCAGTTCAGAAGCTAAGATTCTTTGATGTCCTGTCATTTCAGGGAACTCTGCAAAGTACAGGTCGAAAGCCATTAGGAACTTTTTACAACCCGAAGGATCTCCTGCGTACCTTTCTGGCGACGAAGCGTGTCTCGGTGCTCCTGCACATACGGTTGTAATCTGGGTGGGCACTGGAGGTGCCGCAGGTGCTGGAGCTGGTTCAGGCGGTGTTGGACGCGACTGGTGATGAGTGAGGGCCATATTCGAAACCACCCCTGCGAGTTGTTCCGGCCGAGCATGCAGTGCTGCTGGGTTCTGCTGAATTAGCTTCTCTTCCGGAGATAGGGGAACCCCACGTGGTGGGCGCTGTCATCTGTCATGTTGGTTCTGGAAAAGAGGAAGCAAGAGCAAAGGGATCTCGGAGAAGAGGGTTTTAATCAGAGTCTTTTTCAAGAAATAGCGTTCACAGAACAGAGAAAAACGTTCAAAGTAAAGAACCCCCCACGGGCTTCGTCCCTCCTGTGGGCCAGCTAAGGTCACGTCCTCAGGAAGGTCCACACGCTTGGCGAGGTGAAGAGGTTATCTTCTTCTCGAGGTTCAGATACTTTGGGCGCTGGCAGCGCACGAGAGCTCTTGTGGAAATCCCAGGACAGCTGATAGATGACTCCTCCTGTCACCACTGCAGGGGAGAGACATGTCCATGTGCAGGTTTGTCTTTGATTTCTGCGGTGACTGGCAACCCACTTGTTCGGTGTTACACCGATTTCTGTGACCCTCGGATTTTGTGACTCTAGGGGGCGCTGTTTCGCATTTTGCTGCTGAATAAACACAGCTTCCCTTGCGTCCACGCGCTCTAAGCGCAGTTTAGGTAGGACTTACGTGAAACGCGTGCGGCGACTGAAACGCGCTGTCTCTGCCCGCGTTTTGCCGAATTATGTTATAGGCGCAAGGTTTTACTTGCTTTTCTGCACGCTTTGTCTTTACATTTAATGTATTTTAGAATATAGTACAGGACTACACGAAACCCAAATAGGAAAATCACGAAGAGACTCGTGGATAAACTCTACTCCCTTCAAAGCAAATCAACAATAAAGACTTTGTTCTAATTTGTCGACACGGTAAGTATTTAATTTATTAAAGCATTCATTTAACATTGTATTAACATTGAATTATGTGCATATAGCGGAGACTTTAATCTGTTAATACTTTTTAAAATAATACAAAACTGTGGTCATAAATATCAATATATTTTTACAAACAGTATAAAAATAAAGTGTCATGTTGAACAGATTTTGAACAGATCCTATCTTTGTAGATAAGTACAGAGGTTTGCAAAGCCTTTGGGATCAAGAGGTTTCACGGAAATCCTACGTAAATTGCGTTTAGAGGGCGTGCAAGGGAAGCTGTGTTTATTCAGCAGCAAAATGCGAAACAGCGCCCCTGGAGTCACAAAATCCGAGGGTCACAGAAATCGGTGTAACACCGAACAAGTGGGTTGCCAGTCATCGCAGAAATCAAAGACAAACCTGCACATGGACATAACGGGATTCCCTGGGGTCCCCGGATGTGACATATAGACTGTACTGTAATTCATGCATGCGCGTTAAGCAGGTGAATACAGTAATAAATTCATTTAATTTACAGTAATAAAAATACAGGCTTTAAGAAGAACACAACCAAAAACACGAGAACACTCGAGACGCTCCACGGGGGAAATTCTGAACTGCAGCTGTGTCAAAGGGCAGCAGCCAATCACCATCAAGGAGAAATTAATAACATTCTTGGATTGGCTACTTTCAAACCTCCCGCCTCTGAGTACAGCGGTATTTCACCATCCCAAGACGCCTTTCTTTGTGTTCTTTTGACAGCACCAAAAAATGTATACAGTTATATTTTATATGGAAATGTAGCTGAATTTATGTTAATATTTCTGTTACAAAATTAGTAGATTATATTTTTCTTAATAATTTAGCACTAAAAAGCATGAAAAATTATATACTGCCACAAAAAAAGCAAAAACAAATGTGGAGGGTATTTGCAGTTTCCTGCAATTTGCGGGGGTTTCCGCAAACAATTACTAGTTCAGTTTTAAGAAAAAATTCGCAAACAACTGAGACCGTGAAATCTGAACTGCAACTTTGCGGGGGTTGACTGTATATACATATATATATATATATATATATAAAATCATAGCTGCCCTATAGCTAATTGTATTAATGCACGCCATCAGGCTCAGTTTTATCAGCAAATGGATAAGGAAATGCCAGGATGCCCTCAACATGAGAGCTCCACACTATGCTATCAAAGCAGCAGCACCAGAAACAGAGACAGTGCCATCGACAACAAGCTGCACGTCACTGAGGAGCTGCCCAGTGTGACTGGAGAGCACACACCCCAAAACACAGACACACACACACACACACACACACATTCACAAACACAGTGTGTCAGAGATAACACACAAATATTAAGATCGTATGGGTGCAGGAAAGTAAAGTGAGCAGGGGTTTCGTAGAAAAACATATTGCACGCGTGGGAATGTGATGATCCATCGGCATCCAAGACCAGCCACAATGACAGGACAAACAGAGAGGAAGAAGAGAGGGAAAGGGGAAATGGGAAAGAGAGAGAGAGAAACAAGAGAGAAACATACGTCAAAACACAGAAACAAAGTTTGAAATTAAACAAAAAAAAAAGTAAAAGGTAAAGTGAGGTTAAGGAGGAGTGCGGAATGAAAAAAAAAAGTGGCAGCAGCAATCAGAGATCAAACGCAAAGCATGTGATGGTGGTTAACGAGTCAGGCCATGGATAGAGTGGCTTCAAAACAATAATTAGAACCACTCATTCCTCAACAGCAGTGGTTCTCAACTGGGGGTATGTTAGTTTGAGCGATTGGAGGAATGATTAGCAAAGAAAAGCTAAGCTAGCAGCTAACTTTATATTAGTTAACTGTTTGTGTGTCGTGGTTACGATGCATGTAAAAACTAATAAAAGCCTGATAGTTGTTATTTTGTTAATTTATGGTTATCAATTATTAGGTACACTATGTGGACAAAAGTATTGGGACACACCTGTTTTTCAGGGTTTGGGCTAGGCCCCTTACTCCCAGCGAAAGACAATCTTACTGCTTCAGCATACAAAGACATTTCCGGCAACGTCATGCTTTCAACTTTGTGGACAGAGTTTGGCGAAGAACCTTTTTTATTCCAGCATAACTGTGCTCCAGTGCACAAAGCAAGCTCCATAAAGACATGGCTGGATAAGTTCGGTGTGGAAGAGCTTGACTGGCTGCACAGAGCCCTGACCTCAACCCCATCCAACATCTTTGGGATGAACTGGAACAGAGATTGCGAGCCAGGCCTTCTCGTCCAACATCAGTGCCCGATCTCATAAATGCTCTACAGAATGATTGGTCACAAAATCTCACAGAAACTCCAAAATCTTGTGGAAAGCCTTCCAAGAGGAGTGGAAGCTGTAATAGCTGCAAAGGGGGGCCAACTCCATAAAAAGGTCTATGTGTTTGAATGCAATGTCATGAAAGTCCCTGTTGGTGTAATAGTCAGCCGTCTCAAAACTTTTGTCCATAGAGTGTATCAAGTATTAGTCAGGCCTTAAGGATTTGGACAGAAGACCTTTCGTATAAGAATGTAATTAGAAAGTTACAGTGGAATTAACAATTCGCTTTTTCATTAACAATAGGTAGGAAAAAACATTGCTCTGCGCCCTCTCGATGTCCCAGAGGCATCACTGGCTGTAAATACAAGAGCTAGCCTAACCAAGGGGTTTCGGTCAGATGTGAGAATTGGAAAACAGTAGCAGCAATCCTATACTTTATTGAGACACTATAAAACTAGAACATATAATGAAAAATATATGCAAATGTCTGCTGCAAGTTTCAGATATAACATACAGAATGCCTTTTAGAAGCTTCAAATATCTGGGTTTAAGAGTGGACAAACAGTGTGGTGGCACTAAGGTGGGCTTGAGCACATTAAACATTATTACAAACTCCACAGGGGTGCCGGCATCACAGTTTTTTCACTTTGAAATCCCAGGTAATAGTAATAGTTTGCCACTGCCTGGAACATATTTGAAATAGGGGTTGCCTGACTATTCATTTTCATTAGCCAACTAATCATTCAAAAAAGGACTCAGGGTAAAAGTCATCATTCACCTTAGTTGAAGAAAAAACAATGAGAGTGTTTCTGACACAAATGAAAAGAGATGTGTTTGTAGTTTCCTCCTAAGGGCTTGCCACTAAGCTGCTGCATTTTAGGATAGATATGCATAGCAGAAGAGATGTTGTCGAATTTCAGTTAATCTCAGCCTCAAGCCTGGACAGTCCCTCCCATATATAGAGATATTGAAATCTTGCCTTGCATGTCTGGTCCAACCAGTGGTTTCAACAGTCCAAAGAGAAACAAATTTATCAACTTAAATGCTAACAGTACACAGCTGTCATCTCTGTACACTGTGAACCTTAACAAATGAACCTTATCAAACTACAGTTTTATCTGAAAACTGTTACATTAAAAATATATATTCAAGAGTTTCCTTGTAAAAAAACAAGATAAGTAGGTAAACAAGATACCCTTGCCTGTATGTTCTTACCATGTCTGTTGTTGTTGTTGTAAAACTGTGTCACCTAATCTACTGCTATATTTGTGCAAAAACAATCATCTATGTTTGGTCATTTTGCAGTCAGTCAAATTGTCCTTCCCTGTTAATAAAGGACATATAAAGTCCATGTTAATGAAGTACTCCTGGCTTTGTGTTTGATAAATAGTTGATAGACTCTCCTCCTGCATATTCACTGTATGTTTTGTGCTTCATTTCAAGTCCCTGACTAGTTTAGAGCTGCTTGAGTATTTATATATATATATATATATATGCAAACCATAATCAGAAGCATGATATTATATATATATTTATGCAAGCCATAATCAGAAGCATGTTCCAGGCTAAGAGTTACCAAAGAGGCCCAGATGTGTAGCATGTGTTCTGTATGTGTTCTGTAAATATTCTGTAGTATTTCAAAATGAGTTGAAAAGAAAGGGGGCACAGCTTAAGAGAACCAGGGTGTTAGGGCAGTGTTCATCACTCCCAGTCCTGCATTTCTCTTCTTCTAACATTCCTGACTCATTCCGTTTGCTAATTCGCAAGCCATTCACGAGCTAAATCAGAACTGAATCTGGATGGCAACATAAACACTACTCAGCAGTGCTGTCCTCTAGGACTTGGAGTGAGGATTAGTGCTCGAGAGAGGAAAACACAGTCCGATACAACTCCACATGACTGATGACTGCAGCACCTGGGCCTAAGCAGAATGGTTCTGAAATGAGCTTGTAAATGACTTCAGAGAGCGCTTGAGATAAAACAGAATTGAAATGAAACAGATTTCAGATTAAGGATGCATAAACATTGTTTATAAACAGTGAGGCGGTGATGCATATGATTTATGTTTGTGAAACAGCCTTAGCCGGAGTTAGTTGGCTTTAATGAATTCTTGCACCGCGCATTTCTAAGACTACAGGCAGAAATTCAAAATGAACTATTTCTTTGTCCTTTTGTGGATTATCACATTATCACAGCTAATTATAGCCTAAATCTTCTGTGCCCGTGTTTGTCTAATAAAAAGAACCAAATTATACATTAAAGGACCTCAGGCAAGGGCCACTTTATTTGTAGGTGGGACACTGTTATAAGTTAATTTACCTATTGCTAGTTAAAACTAGAAAACTGACAGGTCAAAAAATGTAATTGCAGTAAAATAAGAATAAGACTTTATTACAGGTTGCTTCTAGGTCTGAACTGTATCAGTAAAGGGTAATGGGGGCATTTGGCTGATGCTATTATCCAGAGTGACATTTCTGTTTTTCTCTCTGTTTACGATTAAAAAAGGATTTCTTTTAATAATGTTAATTTGCATTTTTTTTCAAATCACAATAACACAACCACTTACATGCAAGAGTATATTTGTATTTGTAGTTAACACTACTGTCAGAAAAAATGTGGCAAACATGATTTTTGCTAGACTTTCCAACAAACACACACTCACACACACACGTAATTTATGTAAAACCTTGTAGATGCTGATAATGGGTTCATAATTCAAAAGATACAGGTCAAAATGGAAAATTGTGGAACTACCAGGTCTTGACTTGTATGGAAGATAAGGCACTTTTGAAGCACCATTACCATTTCTAATTCTTTCGGTTCTATTGTCCATTGTGTTTTAGCTGATAAATAAAGTTGTTGGCAGACAGATGAACAATATGATCGTCACGGATCAGCCATTCCACAGAATTTCCATTACAGTCTTCCTGGGACTATAATGCTCCATCATGCTCCATAATGCTCTCCTATGGAGAGTGTGACAGAAATCTGTGAAATGGTCAAGGATCTATTTGCTTGCTGATCTCTCGGAAATATATGCAACTGTGCACTGAAACTGTAGCAGTGTTGGCATGAAATGATGTTAAATGTGTAAGACGTGAGTAATGTCTTAGTACAATAGAAATGAGATAAACACTCCAAGCCTTCAAAATTCTCTTAACATAAAGCTCTTGCCTGTATTGTACATTAACTGGCAAAGACACACACAAAAAAAATCTAATATCTATGGATGCCCACTTGTAGGCACCTATAGCTGGCAGTGTGACACTCTTATTGGCATGCTGCTTGAGAAGCAGCAGGAGAGGAGTGCGAGGGGAGTAAAAGTGAAACAAACAAGCTTTGGACACCATCCATTCCCAGCCTGCTGTGCCAGAGAGAGAGCAGATCTAAACCTCCTACATCTACGCTGCTGTCCTGAAGTGTTCATGAGAGACACTCTCCGGGATGTGCACCAGATGCCCATCATGTTGAAGTTAAGCAAGAGAGTCCAGATGTGGCCTTATCATGCCTGACCAGGCTGAACCTGTCTTCACTGGGCACTAACGGTGCTTAAGCTTGGCACGGGTGCACAGTGGCTTAGTTACATACAGCTGAGATGACTGTTCTACTGCTCTAGTGCTGCTGCTTGAGGCGGCCGGCTAGAGAGTGAAGTACGAACCACTGGTGAAACAGCACCCTAAAGAGAGCCACTCTGGGAGAGGTAGGACCACCAGACTTTTGTTGGGTGTGAATGACTAAGGTTAATTGTACAAGGACAGCATTATGCGATTTCTACAATGAATCGGTGCTGCTTTTGTATTTGGAAAACTGTCCTGATGGAGGGAAAACGTTAGGGATGTCCCAGTTTAATCTAAAGATCAGTATCAAAGACAATTAAGGCAAACTGTTAAGGATCAGTGCCAGCTATAATAAGCCTGATCCTGTTTCTGTCCTTTTCTAAGGCTATTTTGCTCTATTGTGCTCCATAGTGATGGGAGGAAAAAATGTATTCATTGTATCATCGCAATATTTAGAGAGCAAAAACTATCTATGGTAGCCCAACAATCTATCTTTTGCTCTTTGAAGGCCTACTTTTAGCATGTATTAAGCACATTGTTTGACTAGTGGGATATGTTTTTTTCCTTAAATCGAGAACAGTGCCAGTGGTGGTAGACAATAATAATTGGCTACAATTACCATTGTGGATAACACAGTTGTCCTCTATTTTGCAGAACGCAGTTTGATTCTTTATACAGAATCACCATACCGACAACTGTCCTTGGGCAGCACTCCTGATGTTATATCCATCTACTGCTGTAAATTGTTTTAGATAAAAAGCATTTGCTAAATATGTTAACCGATTTTTTCGTTGCTTCTTAATACCGAACAAAGTGAGACAAACAAAGAGAAAGTTTCTTTCGCTAAAATATAGAAAGTGTTCCTTTGGAAGCACACTTTACAGTTAAATGTTCTTATATGTTTATATATCCCAATTCAGTACTTATACAGTACTGTGCAAAAGTCTTAGGCACCTATGAAAATTGTTTGAATCTGTTTATATCAGCAGTGGGTTTCTTTC